>JACXSJ010002261.1:0-50654 GCA_014851325.1 Pentalonia nigronervosa | reverse complement strand
GGAAAGAATTAGAGAGAGTTTTCAACGCAGTCCGTGTAAGTCAACCAACCGTGCAAGTCGAGAACTAGAAATTCCACAAACAACTGTTTGGCGTGTTTTAAGACGACGTTTAACTATGAAACCATACAGGTTGCAACTGTTGCAGGCTTTAAAACCCAATGATAAGTTGAAACGACTTGAATTTAGCATTTTTATGCAGGAGGCTATGCAGGATGAAAATTTTGCTTCTCGCTTAGTTTTCAGTGACGAAGCATCCTTCCACTGAAGTGGTAAAGTAAACCGTCATAAAGATGCTGTGTATATACCACCATTGCCATCAACCCTAGATGAATTGAAAAATCGAATAACAGCGGTGGAGTCAATTACAAAAGATATGTTGCAAGAAGTATGGAATGAATTTGACTACCGACTAGATATTATTCGTGTGACCAAAGGAGCTCACATAGAACATTTATAAGTATAATTAATTAAACTTGACATATTTCTCTTTAATTTAATGTATAAAATATTGTTCTAAGTATAAAATATAAATATATGTAAGTATTTTAAATTGGATGAATCATTTTGAATAACCCTGTAGGTTATACCTGTACACTTAAAAAAAATTACATTCTAAATTCCATCAAAGAATGTCAAATTTCATTAAAAACGATGAACAATCACATAACCAAACTAGTTAATATTTTGCAGTTGTATAGAAATAATTCGTCGACTGAATTTACTGTATTATTTGCAAAGTCTAAAGAAATCGCTGAAGAACTTGATGTTGAAATACGTCCATCTCAAGTAGCTGCACGACAAATTCAAAGATCAAATCATCTATCTATAAACCATGAAGAGTTTTTCAGAATATCCATTTTCATTCCTTATCTAGATTCAGTTATATTTTCATTAAAAGATCGTTTTTCTAAAATTCACAATCATTCATTTTCTCTAATGGATCTTCATCCCTATGCTATGAAAAACACGAGTAAAGAACAGTTAATTTGCATATCAAATGATTTTGTGAAACTGTATGGAAATATTTTGTCATCAAATTTTGTAACTGAAGCCATAACATGGTATAAAATGTGGAAATATAATACAAAACCATTAGATTCTATTGAATACTTAGATTTGATCAAAATGTCGAAAGATTTTTATCCAGCTGTAGCCGACGCAATTAAGATCGGAGCAATTCTTCCAACAACAACTTCCAGTGTTGAACCTTCATTCAATACTTTAAGACGAGTCAAGACATGGAACAGAGCCACTATAGGTGATGACCAATTATCCGGATCGTGTATGATGAGTGTATAGAAAGAGACTAGAAGAGGATACCAAATTCATTAAAAATTCAATTGAAGAATTTGGAAAAAAACCTAGGCGTCTACAATTATTATTTAAAAAATAAGTACTATAATACATAATATATAGACAATTATGTAAAATAAGTATAATAATAAATAATAGAAATAATGTAGATAATTATGCAAAATAAAATAGTTTGAATACCATTCAATTTTTTTAATTTTTTGTAAAGCCAGGGGGGTGCAAGTGCACCACTCCCTTACACCACCCTCGCGACGCCCATGAACACGATATTAATAATATACGGAATGGCATAAGACACGAAATTCAGTACCGTTCATCAGGAGCGAACGAAAACACACTGCACACAACTACCACGATGTAAACGCCGTGATACAAACAATGCTGTTCGACTTCAAATTAGATATTCAAGTTCGGAATGGATGTAAATACAATATGATTTAAAAGTAATGATAAAATATTATGTTTAATATTTAATACATTCATTTAGCAATGTCTGAATTTTGAGTTGTACAAAATGATATTCACAATAATTAGTAAAGCATGAATTATAGTATATAATATATTAATATTATAATTCATAATGCAATATACAAAGTTTCAATTAATACGACCTTAATGTAATTTGATACATTGATACGCATCAATAAGCTAAATGTGAAAAATCGTAATTTTTCCGCTCAAAAATAATGTAAATAAACCATTCTAAAATTATTAAATATTTACTTAAAAAATCTAAATAAAATGACATAGTTAATTCCCATATTATGTACAGTTCACTGTACTTCGCAAACGACCGTCGCGCTACTACTAGTACTACTACCACTACTACTTATAGTGGTAGTTTAACCGTACGCTTTTTTCGGTACGTTTTTCAACTGTAGTGGCGGTCTTCTAGCATGGATTGAAATTTGAGATTTTTTTTAGTTTTTATCCGTACATAATATGTTAATTTTGTTCAATTTCGAATTCATTGTACAACCAAGTTCTTGAATATTGTATACAACGTACGTTCATACGTTGTACTAATCTACTATATTTATAAGTATTAAAAATAAATTGACAGTTATATTTTTATAAAAAGTTTTATTGATAAAAAAATGTATTGCAATTTTAAAAAACTAAAAAAATTCAAAATTATTTTGTAGTTAAAAATTAATATAATTTTCAATTCTAATACCTAATGATAGATATTAACCTTAAAGTTAAATCTATAATTTTTAATCAGCAAAAAAATTGATATAAGTAATTAATTATTATTTAAAAAATATTTATATAAATATTTTTTATGTTAAATTGTTGTCTTAAGTTCAAAAAAATATAGTTTTTGTTCTAGGTATCATACCTTTATAGTCAGTATGTTAAAATTCCATTGATTTATCTTTTTAATACATTTTAATTTCTTGTCATTTCATAATATGCATATATTATTATCCGTGATTTCATTATTTTGGTGGTTTTTTTTCCAGGATTTTACAGCCTCTCTACAAAAACCTCTAGATTCTATAACAACTAGAACACGGTTATGCATATTACATATTATGTTAGTACAATAGTGACATTGATTATAAATACTATTATTTTTTTAACAAACGATTAATTTTAAATAAAAAAATAAAGTTTCATATTAGGTATACCTATAATTATTTTTTGCACTGTGTAAATTGTTCTGTATTTACAAAACTATAAGCGCTCCTGAACTGCAGATCCCTAAGCCCCCTCACCCTAATTGCGGCCCTGTTAAAATTAATGACAACCTTTTTAAACAAAAAAAATATTTGATTTTTGTGATCCAAAACTAAATACATGTATGAACCACATTATAACATTATAGTAGCATATAATATATGTAAGAGTTGAAAAAATAAGTTAGAAACACCTCCATAGTCCTAAGAAATTTAATATTTATTAATAAAACTAGAGCTCTGATGTTTGTGACTTTGCATATTTTTTCAATCAAAATTATACTCAAGTAGGATATAAATTTGACATTTTTGAGCATATAAATGCATATTATATTGATTATGCCTAGATCAAGTAGCATATATTTTATAAATTATAAGTATAATAATAAAATTGTCCATATTGTCATCAATTAATATCGTTAATTTTTTCAATGGACTCCCTGATGTTATAGAAACTGAAAACATTGTTAACTTAAAGTATGCATTGGTAAATTTTGTGGACTGGAGCGATCATTTTAAATTTATAAAAAACATATTGTTGGATTAACGAAGGTCTTTTAAATTTGAAAATATTATCAAATAATTGTTGCACAATGTAATCCTGATACTTAAAGTATTTAATTTATGTACAATTAAAATTTAATAGATTGGAAGCTAATTAATAATTTTTTTCATATTTAATAGTTGTGTATTTTGGAATAAAGTAATTTTAAATACATATTCAAGGATATATAATATTTTTAGAATTTTATTAATAACCTTTTTTTTGCAACCATTTGTTGAAAAAATAGATATATTTAATATATTTATGGTATATAATTGCATATTTTGACATTTTCAAATGCATATTTTAATGAAATTTTGGTTAACATTTGATCTCTAGATATAACTTTTATTGAAAATGGTTGTCATTTTTGAATCTATAGGGGACAAACCAAGAAACATTTATTTTAATATACATGGATAAATAATACATAATGAGGTTTTTCAAATGAATAAGTAGTGTTTAGCTATTTTAGTTTTCAATTGTTTCTTTTTATTTGAATATGTCAAATATACTATGTACAGTAGGTATATTTACTACAACATGTATTAAAATATAAATACTAAATGATAAATATGGTAGGTATTAAAAAAAAATACAGTAATTACTATGTTTTAATTAACAAGTATTTATTTATAAACACGTGGAATGATGAAGTACATATTAAGATATTAAAATAAAATGAACATTTTGTCTTATTTAATGTTTATTAGCTTAAAAGTAACATAATACTTAGAACATTACTCAAAGACGTTGTGAAAAGTATGTACTGAAAAAAATTAATTTAATAACCTATCCCTTATCATAAGTAGTCTACAAATTAAAGGATTTTTAAAAATTTTAATTTTGTATGAAACATTTTCTATACACTCATCAATAGGCCAAATTTGATCACGAGTTCTACAATATGGATGGAAATAGGGCTATATGTTAACATAATTTATTATATAAAACAATTATTTTTGTATATATATATATATAAATGTATAATATTATTAACTTCTATGTAAAATGTATTCAAAATTGATATTTTACAAATAAATTGAATAATAGACCGAGCGAAATAATAATTAGTTAACTTATAGTATCAACACTAAAACTACTTGGTAGATTTAAGAACCATCCAATGTATTACATTTTATTGGAGGATTCAAAATCAAAATAAAACTATTCAAAAATAAATATACACATGAATAACATAGAATGTTAAATTACTTATCACCCATCTTCACTTTGGAAGTTATGTATATGCCAACAATAAGACCGAAAAGACCAATGGCACTACCAAAAATTTCAACAATCAAAATCTTGACAAAAAGCGATGAATTGGCTGCATCTGCTAACGCTGCACCTGAGCCCACTACTCCAACAGCTATTCCACAAAACAAGTTTACTAGACCTACGCTTATACCGGCAGCAAATATTAAATAGCCGGCCATCCAATTTTGATTCCTGATTTGTTGTGTCGTGTCAGCATTGTCTATGAACCCTTCCAATTGACCAGACATGACAATTGCAGTGATTAGTCCGTAGATGGCTACCGCTTCGCAGAAAATGACTGATATAAGATTCTTGGTTTTGATACGCGGTGCTTTCACGCCACCACCGACAATGCTCACACCAGTCGTGTGTATTCCCAACGCGGCTCCGACCACTGACAGGGCAACCGCCAGCGATATACCCAACACAGCCCACATATAGGGCGATGTATTGGCCAAGAACCAACCAATACTGATTTGCTCACCTTTACCGGCCAACAGGTAGAACAGTATGATAGCCGACACTAATGTGGATCCCGTTCCGAAGATCGAGTAACCCAATATTGCCCTCAGCCTCATTTTGGATTTGTTTATTATTTTATCTTCGATATAAATAATATGCAACAGACACTAGTCAAACTAAAGCGAAACACATTTAAGTACAAATTATAAAATAATAAAATAAATGCTAGAATACTCAAAAGGACTCCGCCCAAAGTAAGACTTAGATAGTTATAAATGGTGTAAATGTGTAATCAATTCTAGACGCTAAACACATGTTTTATTTTAATAACAATCAATATACCGCGGTAGTTGTAACATTGGAGTTTTATTACTTCCATGAAAACATGTTGACAGGATGTGGTTTTGATAAAAAATAATATATTTATTCCCACTCGCCCAACGCACGGCCGTAATGCCTGATGTCGAGTTGTTATTATATTAATTAGTCAATACTCATTAGTCATTCGTCAACTTGTCGTTTTCACTTGTGTTAGTCACTGTCTCACTCATATTGTCATTTGCTTTTATTCTCTTCGTTACTTGTATTCAATAGTCACAACTCACAAGTTTAGACTTTCGTTATTCATTCAGCATCCATCATTTATTTCGTTTGTTTATTGTAAACTTAACTTACTGTCCGGATTTAAAAAAGTTACTTATTCTAATAATCTATTAACATGAGCTATCCAGGTTATCCTCCTAACAATCAGGTGAGTTTATTATTTAATTTTCAAAACAAATGTTTCCTGGTATACATAGGGCTATCTACCTCTTTACCTAACTTTTTTACGAGCAAAATATATAATTGAATGAAGTATGCATGCTAGGTGGTAAATATCAATTTAAATGATTTTATTAATTAGATGAGAGGTTATAAATTGACTAATATTTTTTTATAAAAACTAAATTAATATAGAATATGTTTTTCCAATCAGTATGGTTGCAAATTAATAGTCATTGACTTTTGCAAACAGGCTTAAAAAAATATTGAATCAAATTGTGTGTTACAAATCGTTCAATTAGAGATTACCTACCAATTTTATATGTGATAACATTTTAGGTTATTTGTTTCATTATCGTTGTAGGAAAAGTATTTTTATTCATATTAATGATTTATTGTGTCTTTAGTAATATGCTAATATGCATAACAATTTCTGTGATTATTATAAATAAACATTAAATTGATTATCCATTGATAATATAGAATAAGTAACAAATATTTGACATTATTATGTAGTCTAGCTTGTATACAATGTACTTATATTATAACAAAAAGTATTTAGTTCCTTCTCGTTAATATAGCAATTAGGATTATTAAATGAGTAGGTACCTACTAATAATCATTAACACTTCAAATCTTAATATTTTATAGACAAATTTATACTTTATTGTTTGTTATTGTATGTAACAGTTTCTCTAATTTTTATCAATGCCTTTATTAGTACAATAGTGTTAACAGTATCATCTCTGATTTTTACTAAGTAGTTCTATGAACTGGTTAATAATAACTGTCCTCTTTAAGACAACTTTTTATTATATTCTGAAGTTAGCATATTTAAAATAAATGTACATTAAAATTGTAGATATGATATTACACTTGTCTTAAATTATATAACGTTTACATTGCTTAGTGTAATATTGGAAATAAATATGATTATTTTTAAATAGATAAATTCAGTAATCCCTCGTTATCCACAGAGGTAAAGTTGAGCGGATTACGAGACCATAAAGCAATGTAAAAAAGGAGTTTAGATTTAATTTTTTAATTTTAAAAATCACAATAAGGTTAATATTTTTTACAATTATTTAATTAATTGTTTTTTAATTCATACAACTAATGTATTAGTTATCTAAGAACTTACAACTGAACAATTGATGATTATTAATTGTACGTCTGTAGGTAATATCTTATCTGTAATAAGTACGTTCATAGTTGTATAGTTATATCTAGCGGTATAACAAAAATTATTTACAGTGTTCGTATAATGACGATAAAATGTTATCATATTAATAACATCTTATTGCAAACTCAACCGTAGATAAAAAATCCGTGGATAATGAGATATTACTGTATAACTATTGTACTATGAATGTATTTGTGTAGGTATAACTGGAAATAATGGTAATCGGTAAAAAAGACTAAGGATAAAGAACAAAAATTTAAAATGTATTAATATATTTAAAATCTTAATTATAATTTCATATTTATACTATAAGTCATTTAACATTCATTTTCAATATCCATTTATTCACCGCCTTTTTTAGATTTAAAAATTACCATTTATAAAAATTAACACCAGAATAAGAAAAAAATTTATAACACATTGATGACTGTCGACAGTTTTGTTCACTCAAATAATACCTAACATATAACAATAAAGAATGAAAAGGTCTACATACATAATTTACAGTTATAAAAAATTATTTTGCTCTATATTAGACCACAAGTTAAACTATACATAATAAAATCATTACAACCCATGTAATTATATAAACTAAATATGAAGAATAATAGAAATATTTTTAAAAATTATATTAAACATACAAAGTGATCCTTTTATTATAAATCATTAATTACTTTAAAAAGTTTTAGCTCTTTTGAAAACAATTAATAAAACAACATTTTTCATTTTTGTTCTTTTTTCCTTGGTTTTTTTTTTTTGGTGGGGGGGGGATTTGGGAATAATTTATAACATAGAAATTATACCTAAGCATATTAAAAGTATTAAGTATTATATTTTTTATCTATGTATTTTATTGTATACGTTGTATGTACAATTATATACTCTATAAATATTGTTATACTAAAGTAAATCATAATTTTTGCATAAAATTGATATTTGTAGTCAAAATAGAAATAACAAAATTATATTCAAACTTGATCTCAAATCTAATTATTTAAATATATTGTATGATATACATTCTTGATAAATAGAAATTATGATAAAAAAAAACTGGTTTTATAATTTTTTAAAAGCTAAATGTCAATGTGATAAATATTTATAATAACCAATTTTCAAATTATTACATTTGAAAAAACTGTATTTAGTTTTTACCTAGTTAAAATATTTTATGAACTATTTTATTTTTTGGTAGGGATTCCCTGGCCAACCTGGAGTGCAACAGCCTGGCTCCCAGTTACCCTATCCACCTTATCCTGGAGGTAATGTAGGACAACAAGGTTATCCAATGCCATGTGCTTATCCACCAGGCCAACCTAGCTATCCCCAACAGAGCCCATACCCTCCTCAAGTAGGTCAATATCCACCGCAACAATCTGGACAGTTCCTACCCCAATCCGGCCCATATGCTCCAAATCCACCCATGTATCCATCATCAGCTGCATCAAGCCAATACCCATCATCTACTCTACCAGGTCAATATCCATCCACTGTACCAGGACAATATCCACCACAGGCCTCCCCATATCCAAATGCCCAACTGCCTTCTAGTTATGCACCTCAGTCTGCTGCCTACCCAACTCAATCAGCCTACCCACCCACTCAACAGGCATCTTCAGTTTATCCGAATATGACAGCTGGTGGTTACGACAGTGGTTCTCGAGTACCACCACAAGCAGCATATCCACCTATTAGCACTCCTGCTCACTATCAACCATTGAGCAGCTCACCTGTTCAGAAAAAGGTGAGATTTCATTAATTTCTTTTTAAATATATAAATAAACAATACAACTATTTAATAATAAATAAAGTATTTATTATAATTCCAATTGAGATTAATGGTTCAATACATTTGAAACTACTTATCAATGAATTTCAAATATTTATTTTTCATTTGTTTATTTATTTTTATAATAATTTAGCTTAAAATTACTGTTTTAATAAAAAAAAAATATAAAAAATACAATACCTACTCATGAAACTTTCAATTTTTTAATACTTGCATTGAAATTTTTTAAGAAATAAATAATAAAATAATAAATAAATAATTTATTCTTGATCTGATATTTAGTGGAAACAGATATACGAAATTTTACAAATTATAACTATTTACAATCTGTTTAAGAATGTAATTAATTATAAATGATAATTAAATAACATGTATAAATTATACATGATTAAACCTTTGATTAAATATTGTTAATTAGTGTTGATTCTATATGTCTATAATTTAGGGATGGCAGTAAGTTCTGAAGAATATCAATATATATAAATACCTCATTAATATTTTGCTTTCATAAACACTATTTCATCGCACTCATTTTAATTAACACTAAATATCTTCATTTAAGATAATGCTGATAACATGATAGTTGGCTTTTATATTTTGCTATTCATATTATTCAGAAATAGTTAATGCATATGCCTTTTTTAATCAATGCCAATTCTTATAACCAATTACTAATATTTATTCATTACTAATTTGTTCATTAATTTTACACTGTAATATTAGTTCAATAGTTTTAAAAAAAAATAATGGTATCTTTAAAAAACTTGTACTTTATTTATGTTATGTATATAAAAACATTCTGTTTTATTTTAGTCTAATCCAACGGTTCGTCCAGCTAATCCGTTTGATCCACGTCGTGATGCTGAAATATTGCGTAAAGCAATGAAAGGTTTTGGAACTGATGAAAAATCAATCATACAGGTTTTAGCCCATAGGGTTAATTCTCAAAGACAGGAAATTGCAATTCAATTCAAGACTATGTTTGGTAAAGTAAGTAATACACAATTGTTAAACTTATGACATGCTCCGTGTCTTAAATCTTAATTATATAATCATTAATTTTGTTGTATTTATTTGTTTAGTAAATTTAATTTGATTTATTATTTTAGGATTTGATATCCGATTTGAAAAGTGAATTGAGTGGAAAGTTTGAAGATCTGATTGTAGGACTTATGACACCTACTTATGATTTTCTTGCTAAAGAAATTCACAATGCTATTGATGGTATTGGCACTAACGAAGAAACAATAATTGAAATCATATGCACTGCTTCTAATGCTGAGATTAATAATATAAAAATGGCATACCATAAATGTAGGTTATATTTATTTTATACAAAAATGTTTGATATTAAAAAGTTATTTTGGTTTAGTAATTTAATTATTATGTTTTTTTTCTAGTATTTGGAAATGATTTAGAAAAAGAACTTATGGGAGAAACATCAGGAAGTTTTCGCAGATTATTAGTGTCACTTTGTCAGGTTTGTTTTTTCTTTAATACTATTCTTTGATATTAATATAATTTTACATTTATTTGTATAGGGGCAACGCAATGAAAATACATTTGTTGATGTTGCATCTGCACAAGCTGATGCACAAAACTTGTTACAAGCTGGTAAATTATTTCATTCATTTTATTAAAAAAAATATAAATTAGTAATACAATGTTAAATTATTGTAACTTGATAGGCGAACTAAAATTTGGTACGGATGAGTCTACATTCAACATGATCTTGTGTAGCCGTAGTTTCTGTCAATTACAACAAATATTTTTGGAATATCATCGTTTAACTGGAAGAGACTTTGAAGATGTTATCAAAAGTGAATTCAGTGGAGATATTGAGAATGGGCTTAGAGCAGTTGGTAAGAATTTGGAAGTTTCTAATTTAATAAAAATAATATAATATATTTTGTCGTAAAAAGATTATAATAATATACACTAATAATATAATATTATATACTTAGTTTAAACTGTTTTTATATAATTTTACAGTGAAATCTGTAAGAGACAAAAGTGCATACTATGCCAAACGTTTGCATGAAAGCATGGCTGGTTTTGGCACAAATGATAGAGCACTGATTCGTATTGTTGCAACTCGTTGTGAAATAGATATGGTTGAAATAAAAAATGCTTACATGTCAATGTATGGGAAATCATTAGAGGCTGATATTGCGGTAAGAATTATATTTTGTATATTATATATATGAAGTATGGGTGAGCAATTATTAAATTTTATGATAATTTATTTTTAATTTGATAATGATAAATTCTAAAACACCCAAGTGAAAACAAAGATAATGTTCTTATCATTAAGTTAAATATTAGATCAATTTATCCTATTTTGTAACTATATAAAATTAAAACTGCTGAAAATTTTTTATGAAAATAAAATGCTTTTTCTAACATTAAACTCTTAAAGTATCTACATTTTACTATTTTATATTTATCTCTCAGAATAGCACATACCATATTTTATCAGCGATGAATGAAAATGTATTTTAATTTTTGTTTTAATTAATTTTTATAATAATTTTAAATATTATGTTTTAATTGAACATTAATTTAATAATTTGGTAAATGAAAAACAATAAAATTAATGTTTTGTTTTTGTAGTTTATAGATAGGTATATAAATAAGATAAAGTAATATAATATTTAAACTTTATTGAATTGGTTCCATCAATTTAAATCACTTAATTATATATTAGACTAAAGTTTTTTTTCTTTTTAATATTAAATAATAAAATTAAAATAAAAATGTTATTTTTTTATTTCACCATATAATTACATTAAGATATCACAGTAAGTATTATTTCTCTCTGTCTTACAAACTTACAACATACAAAATTTGAGTTTAACAGAATCTATTTTTGGATTCTGAGTAATGTATTGATTACACAATGATGTGTTTTTATTTTTGTATATGTGTGTCTGTATACACAATAAGTAATCATAAATTATGATTCATATTAATGGTTTAATTTTTATTTCAGTAACTTTTCTGGTGCAAAAATAAATCTAGAGGTCAAAATTTAAAATTTCCAATAGTTTTGAAAAGCCTTGGAACTTACGTAATGTTTATCCAAAACCATCTAATGACATAATTGATTTAGTTTTTAAGCATTGCTCTATAAAAATGATCATAGTTACATGACATTTTCACCAAATATTTATTTTAGAATTTTCTATACACCATAAAATTTTCAAAATATTTTGACTCTTTTTGAACTATTTGAAGACATTAAAAATTTCTATATTTTTTTTAATTTTTGCTATAAATGTTGGGTCAAAACGCTTAAAAGCTTAATAAAATTATTATAATTTGTTATTAGTGTAATTTTAAAAAAAGGTTATTATAAATATATATTAAACATAAATTTGCTACGTTGTATGTTTGTAAGGAGACAACACATATAGGTATGACCTCTTAATGAAGTTAAATTTGCTACTGTTGCTTAACAATTTTGTTCTACTCATTAATTGTATACCATTATATAGCCAAATAGGGATACTTATATTAATATCTAAAATCTATAACAGTTTAAAAAGAATGTTAGATAACTTTTGGCATAGATCAAATACCATTATTATAGATAAACAACGCCTATTCAATCATTTATCTCAAATTATTTTAATTTGGATTTGACTCACTAGAGGCGTATAGTGAATCCAGGAGGGTAGAAAATAATTATCCATTCGTCTCCTGTCCTAATGCGCCACTATAGTGTGTTAAATCTAAATTAAAACAATGAGTGATAAATAATTCCATAAGCATTGTCTATCTATTATGGTGTTATTTAATCAAAATGCAAAAAGTTATCTAACATTCTTTTTAAAATTGTAATAGATTTAAAAGGTAAACATTTTTACTTTAAAGGATAAAACAAAAAATAATAATTTTTTTCGTATGAAGTAGACCAACTACAAACAAAACTTAAATATATAATCTATATTTTCAATTTAATTGTACCTACATAATGCATAAAAAATATAAATAAATATTCTTCCATTATTAGTTATTAAGTATTTAAATTATTACTTTTAAATATTATTTATATGTATATTTTATAAACAAAACAAATAGAAAAATTAGGGAAGTACTGATACCCCATTATATGCTACCGATATAAAACCGGTATTTAAAAACACAATTTTTAGCAATAACTATGAATCGATATCAGATAAAACCAATACTCGAAACGCAAATTTTACATATTAGCATTGATACTACCATAGACCTTAACAGTAAATATTTCAATTTGTAATTTTATGCTGATTGATTCGGTTTATTTTTTGCAGTCTGTTCAAATATTGGTTAGATATTTTCGGTTATTGATTCTAGTATCTGCCTACCATAGGAAAATTAAAATAATAATTGATTAAGTATATATGGAACAATATTAAAACAGATAAAGATATTATTCAAACAAATGAACATTAATTACAACTTTATACTTATAAAAATAATAAATCTGCTATAGGCAATAATATTAAATGTTTTATTATTTTAGCTAAGCTCTACTACTAATAACTGTTTTACTTTATTAGCTATCAAATGTTATCATATCAAAAATTTAATTAGACAATGCCAGATAGATTCTACTTTGTATTATTCTAATCATTCTAATTTTTAATAAACTTATAATAATCAACAAGTTTTGTGATTGCTCTACTGTATAGGATAATCTTAAAATTAAATATGTTCAAGTTTGTGATCTGGTTTTAAATGTTCATATTTATGACCTATCTCATTATTTTAAATTTTATTAATATAACACTTTTTTTTATTAAATATTCATAAAAGATCAACTAAGAAATTCTTTTATAATCCAGAAAACTATTGACGACATAAATAATACCTAATTTAAAATTTGTTTTGTTTTATTTATGCGAATCAACAGTCTGATACTATGGTGAGTTGCTGCACGAGTAGTGAATGAAAAATTTGTCAGCTATAATGAATGACTGCTGAATTACTCAATAATTAACTAATAATTAACAATATTGGCTTGCTAGAACTAATTTTAACCAAAATTTGTTGGTTTTGCACACATCCATTAGAAAACATAGTAGAAAAAACTAACCTTTATCTTTAAAATATTGATTTACTTTTTAATCTAATTTTTTTTCTTGATCATTTTTGTGTTGCAGGATGATACATCAGGTGACTACAAAAAATGTCTAATAGCTCTAGTTGTTGGCTAAAAATAATAGTATATATAGAATTTTATCACTCAGTATTTTGTTTATATAATCAATACATTTTACGCCTTTTGCATTTAATATTGATATTATATACAATTAATATATTTTTACTTATTCTCAAGCAAGATTTAAATTATGATAGTTTAATTTCATATATTTTTTTTTATCTTCTGTGAATTACATTAATGTTGGTATTTGGTAATTGAATACTTTGGGCTTGGTTATTTAAAAAATAATGGCTATTTTTAGTATTACAAAAATACATAATATATAATAAAACGTTTCTATTTTTTTACCATTTAACACACGGTAATCATTTAAACTCACTTTGTCAAATGTACATTTATTCATTTTTTTTTTTTTTGAAGATTTGTTAATTTTTTCTATATTTTTCTATATTGTTATTTAAATAAACCAAAATTAAAATAATTTGCCAAATCTGCTCCATAATTTATATTATATAAAATTTATTATATAGATATATTATTACAAAAACTTTAGTTATTAAGCAGGGTAAATACGTGCCACTCATTGATAAATATTGTACAACATTGAACGAATTTTATAAACTCAATATTTATGGCTGTTAAAAGTCTAAAAATTGGTGCTTGATCATTTATTATTAATTTGTCATACTTAGAATATTATACATATTTGAATTGTTTTATTATTTCTGCATTAATAAAATATGCGTAAATGCTTACAGTGGCGTTGTAAACTTATTATTTATAGACCCTAGTATTACTTGTATTATTATAATACTATTGAAGTAAAATAATTTAAGTTTAGCCATTTACCTTAACAATTCTAATTAATTATAATAGAATCATAGTCTTGTGATAATGTTATTCACATAACAAATTACAATTATGGTCTATGAGATTAAAATTAACAATTCAATGTTTAATTCAATAACATCTTTTGCAACGTCACTGGCTTATTTGTTATTATGCTGTTATTCTTACTGTTAATGTTTTACAATGTTTTTTTTTTTGTTTTAAAATGTATTATTATTCGCTATATTTTTGTCTTTTGATCATATATAATTATATTATGCTATATTTAAATTTTGAAACTGTTGTTGATGCTATTTTAGAACTACTTTTGATAAATATTTGATATTTGGTAAAGGCCTACCACATAAAAAAACTGGTCTGCCAGTAAAATCCAATTGTCTTGGTGGTGATAAGTTGTGTTCGGCTGGATTTTACTGCTGCGGATATATTATCTATTATAATTATTAATAGTACAAATTTTTAAACTTCTTTATGCCCATGTTTATTATGTAACTAGTAAACATTATTCCTATTTTATAACATATTTATAAAGATTAATTTATGCTGAAGTTGATTTAAAAATGAATTATATTTTTTTCATTACTCATCACTACATTAGGATATACTAAGGTTAAATTAGTCCAGTATCTTCTATAATATGGGTTTAATGTGTGTTGACTGTTGACAGCTTTGGATAAGTGTGATTTATGGGTTTGACCTCCTTGTCCTTGTCTTTGTAGTTATTGCCAATCTTAAATAGTTAAATGTAGTTACAACCAAATGTCAATGTATCAATAAACCTTGGTTACAGCTGCTATATTTATTTTCGTTCCTATTTTAGGTTTCTGTACAAAAGTTTAGAACACTAATCTCATTGTGTCCTGTTTTACCAATACTTAATCACTGTTGTTGATATTAAGATATTTATTGAATATTTCAATGTCTGTAGTTATTGAATATGGAATTATAGTTAATTGTAGTGTCATAAAATATGTTTATATGCAAGTAATAATTTAGCATGCTCGCTAAGTGAGTTTTCCTAACTTTTATAGTAAAAATCTTTGCCGTGCATATGTTGTTGCCTACCGATTTTTCACAATTATTTTAATGTTCAAGACTTATTTTAAAAATTGATATTTGCACTATATATTGAAACTTAATGTCATTGTCATAGGTGAAAATAGCATAAATTTTTTGGGGGACTGAAGTCCTCTTCTCCCCTATAACATGTTTAGTACCATAGAATATAACTACAAGATTTTGAACTGGGGGACTCTTTAAACTCACCTTCTATTTGCATCTATGGTCGTTGTCTACCTCTAAGTTATGTTTCTAGATTTCTATAATAGTCATAACTTATAGACTTCTCTATTTAGTTGTACATTATGTTTTATAATTATTATATGACTTGTATTAAGTAGTAAGTACTTGGCGTAACATAAATTCTGGCAAAAACGTTCGATTGTCAAAACAATATTATAAAAAACAATCGATTAATGGATTGTTTGATTAATTTTTGCTTATATTAGAATCAATAGTAGTAGAAACGCAGATACAAAGGGGGACTGAAGCCCTCCCCCTTAAAGACTTAAGATATTTCAAAGATTTTCTTAATTTTCAGTTTATTAATTAAGGTAAAGAGGAACAGCATATACTACATATAGCATATTATATTATATTGATTATTGATATTTAGGAGTTTTTGATAATTGTGATTATTTATAAGTTCTTGATCGTAGTGGTTGGTTTGATCAAAAAGATCGCGACGTGCATATGAAGGTAACTCGTTGGAAATCGGTGGTTGTAAGTCGAGACTTATATATAGTTATGCTGCTATTTAACACGTGTATATTCTTTCAACTATTTAAATGTTTTACGCACTTACCTATGCAATTATTAAGGATTGGATTAAAATTCCCTAAAAATATTAAAAAAATTATACTACGATAAAAGTTGTATGAAATTAAATCTGGCTAATTGGTTGGTGTTGCATAAAGATAAATTTCAGCATTGTCTAATTTAAAACCACTAACTAGGTTACCTGATGTTATGTAGTTCAAAATGAAAATGATTAATAATTACGTACATAGTAGGTACTATGTTTATAATCTAATGAAGTCAATTTTTTAGTCATAATACGAAAAATATCTTAAAAATTTTAAATCAGTATTAAAAATGTCAAAAGCGCCCTAAAAAAATTCTGTAATTAAAATATAGAATACCTGAAACACATTTGTAGTTTAAAAAACGTCGTGTAAGACATTCCAAGAAAAAAGATGCAAATGCTTTGAAATCCAAGCTCAATAGTAATTATATAATATATGCTTGATTTTGTTATTATTATTATTTTATAATATACATGTATGAAAAATTGTTATACACAATATACAATACATAATCAATTGTAGACAACTTCAAGTTCATAAAATTAAAACTAAATTCTAATATGTTTTGAATTAGTGAAGAAAAAAATGTGCTCTCCCGCACTCAGTGTTTTGGCCAGGATTTGACTGCACCCTCTGATCGCTCTAGGTTACGTCACTGATAGCCACTGAAAGTATAATATTTCGCCATTGTAAAACTATTAGAAAAATGCGATGAGAAACAGCAAATCGAAACCACACCTCCTTAAAGATGTTTCGCATTCTCCTGCATCGTCACCATCATTTGAATCAACTTAATTTTGTACGTTTATGTACATATTTCATTGCATAAAATTTTTTTCTTTTTCCGTTTTTGCATTTTAAATTAAACTAAAAATTACATCGTAAACACATTAACTTATGCATTGAAACAATTTAATTAATACATTTTAAGGAAATAGATTAACATTGATCAATATACTATCATTAATATAGCTGTGGTATTATAATATATACCTATGTTGTTAATTTCTTTATAGCGTCAGTGTATATTTGATATTTTATCCAAATATATAAGGTAAAAGGTACCTATAGGTTAAAAGTTATCGAGCTGATCCTGTGTTTATAATTTTTTTTTTTACAAGATGTAAATACAATAAACTAATATAGTATAGTGAAAATTTGATTATTAATTAGTCACAGTAATTACACCTATGTATATATTTGATTGTATATAGGTATTATACGATGCACATACGTTCATGTTTATTATTCAGTGTATTCGATGACATCGAATCGAAGTAAATTATCTTCAAAAATAATAATAACTCTGACAATATCATATAATTTTGATCATTGACAGGGCGTCCAAAAAAATCGAAATAATTTTTATTTTGATTAGGAATTATCATTCTCACTGTTGGCATTCGAACCCGACGGCCGACGTCGTTAAGGAAATTTGTCGTTTTTAAACGGATCGATTATAGGGTCTACGATTTAGAATGGGTGGGGGGAGGGTGTGGGGATGTAGGTGGCACCCCAAGCCCTTTTGCCCCGTATACACGGCTCACCCTACTTACCTACACATATAGTGGAAGTAGGCACGTATATATTTTATGACTTACGCAATGAATATTCAAATAATATATTATATGGTATCGTATGTGTTATATACCTATATAATATACATTTAGAATCATACATTGGATTTTATATCTCGTTGTTGTACATAAAATATATAGGTAATGTAGCCGCCGCAGTAATATCGCGGTGGATGAGAACTCGCCGCGGATCGCAAAACACGAAAGTCGTTTGACGGAGAGTCGTGTGCCGGAAACCGTAGCTGGTAGTAGGTACCTATATGTATACCGCAGTATAGAAGTGGAAAACAAGAAATGTGGAACGTAAAAAAAAATAGAAAATGTATTAATAGGTATATAGGTATTGAATTTTCGGGCGATTGTAAACTCGGCTCAAAGAAAAAAAAAGCCAATAAGCTCTATATAGTAAGCTCGGCCAGAGTTAAAATATGCCCAGATTTTCTTATATTATAATATCTGATTCGTAATTATTTTATAACATTTTTGAGAACCATTTAGCATTACCCAGAAGACACCGAGATGTGGAGACAATTATTCTCATTGTATGCTCCGAAATTATTTGTTTTATTTTCATTTTTATATTTTTAAAAAAGTATGAAAAATCATTATAGCAAATTTTTTTATATAAATTTAAAATTGTAATTGTAAAAATTTAAGTAAAATTTATCTTTTTATGTTTATGACGGATATTTCTTTTTTTTTCAAGCGTGAAAATTATTTTTTTTTTTAGTTTGAAATTTTGAAATTTAAGTGGGTCATGATAGACTGTTGATTTCAATATATGTTTCGGTTCGTATTTATTTTTGATTTGGTTATAACGAAATATATATTATATTTATCGGTATGTATATATATATTGATGAAAATCATCAAGCCGAGTTTACAATCGATTATTTTTATAACCTGAAATTTCCAGGTGGAGTTTTCAACAAAAAGGTAATCGTGGACCCAGTTTACATTGCCCGAATTTTCGGAACGACTCCTATACGGTCCTGCGACGTGTGCGTGAAGCAGCGTTTCTAAACCTTTTTAATGTTACGACCCCCAAAATAGGTAAAAAATAAAGTCATCCGCCTCACGCTCCTCCTCCCATTATAACAAAGACTAATTGAAGCTTATATCTATTTTACTAGTTACAAAATATGTTATTTCGTCAACCATTGATGAAACAAACGACTAGGTACCTAGTATGCAAGAACATTTCGAGTGTGTAGTTATTAATCGATAGGAAACCTCAAAATAATTTACTTTTATGTGTTTCCAATGTCGAACCATGACTAAACAAACTTTCGAATACCTATAAAAAAACAATTACAAATATCACATTAATTTATACTTTTTTTACTTTATTTTTCATAGTTTTTACCATAAATTAATTTTTTAATTACGGTTATGTATTAATTTTTGATTTTTAATGTAAATAAAAGGTTGTGTTTCTATATCAGCATTTAATTATTTCTGGCCGATGCTACCCTTCATTTAGGCGTCTGCGACCCCCGGGTTGAGAAATGCTGGCGTACAGTATTATATGGATCAGAATCGAGCCGGTTTGGTGATGGTCATCGGGCGAACAGTCTTCGCCGCCCCCGCTGCATCGGGATTCGCTATGGTGCGCGTCACAGCCGACGAGGGCGATGAGGCGGATGTATAGAAAGGAAAAAAAACCATTAATCCGGCGACGACGACGACGGTCCAAACAAATCGTGAAAAACTCTTAATGGACGCCGCGAAATAATAACATTGCAAAAATCCTATTTTTATACAACATATAGGTAGCTATATAATAGGTATACAGCAGCAGGTGACACGAGGCATGGCAGTCGTCTATCACCACTTCGTCGCCCTCGTTCGAGACGGATAGATATTGTGTGTGTGTGTGTGTGTGTGTGTGTACCATAAACCAGGTTAGTGGACACTGCATGCAGGGACAATGTCAAAACGTTATATATATACATCAAAATATATAGACAAACGGAGGCCCGAAAATGGAAAAACGATATAGGCACACATAAATCGGAGTGGTTATTTTTTTTTTTCTTCCGCGAGATGGGCGCGGGTAGGGGCTATAATATACGCACTTTTATAACGTTGCTGCAGTCCGATGGTTAAACAATATTACCTATACACGTAGTAAAGTATATTATGCTCGTCGGTAAAACACGCGCGCAGTAAACTTACACACACACACACACATTGCGACGGGAAATCAAATAAATATCGCGAGCGCGAAACACTCGATAGACCCACGCGAGAGACCGATGGCCGCGGCGGTGTGTACACATAATATTATTATATTATTATTATTATTGTAGTTGCGCATGTGCTGTGTATATACGTGTAGGTACACTACACGTATATAACATACACAGCGTACCTATATATATATATACACGCACACCCTCGTGTGGACGGGTATACCTAAATACAAGGTGCGTGTGTGTGTGCGCGCGCGATGGCATCTTTACGACGATGTCCGCCCCTAAGTGCAAACCATAGTCGAAAGACTGGCGGGCCGTAAATAGAAAAAGGATACAGAAAAGAAGGAAAGAGAAAAAAAAAAAAGACCTTCCTATACATTATTATAATACTGCAGCGCCGCCGCCGCATCAATATTTAGTGACGACAAGCCGTCATAAATTCAAAAACGTATATCGACGGACGGGGAAAAGTGGTGTTTTTTTATTTTACATGATATATAATATAAATTACCTATAAAATACGCGAGTCTCGCTATTTTATTTGTGTACGCACAATATCATATACGTCCGTGTATACATAATAACATGTACCTCGTGCAAATGTGCGATCGAAACGAAACGCGGTGTAAAAAACGCGTCTCGCGTCCATTAATAACCGGTACACACACATATATATATATATACATATCGACACTCGGTCCTACATATTATACGAACCGACATACAGGGTGCCATGTCTGACTTCTGCTGTTCAAATGAGAACTATACTGACATACTGTTTTCTATACTGTACATTTTTTCTAAAAATGTTGACGCGCGGGAATCAAAATTCGAACGAGTAGGTATATAGTTTTTGAGTTACCTTTATTTAACTCTGTGCGCTATAAGCATAACAGCTGGTCCGCGATAATGGGTTCGGAAGATATGGGGGCTACGGTGATTTGAAAATTTTAATGATAATATCGACGTTAATGATTTGTAAAAACGGTCCAAGTATAACAAGCACTAGATAGATCCAACATTACACCTATTTTATATTTATTGCAAGACCATTATTATTCGTTCCGCGGATTTCGGATTAGGTACATCGCAGTTAAAAAAAAAAAAACTATCCATTAAATAATTCACCAACAATGGCGGGGGGGGGGAGAGAGAGAGAGGGTTCTCGTTTGAAAAACAGACGTTATTGTATCACCCCATACGGCGGCACTCGCTTCAAGTATGGTACAATTAATAAATTCAAGAATTTGAAAACATGGCTTTAGGCAGCGTAATCAATTTTAAAAATGCCGAAAATTTGAACCTGAATAAATTCGTTATGAAGAAACGGGAGTAAGCTTGCCCGCAGGTGAATCGCTCTGTATGTACACGAATGCAGTAGTCCCGGTTGCGTGTTTGTGTATATATACCGTATATAGTGTGTGTATACAATGGCCGAACGTAATAAATCGCCATTTAAACGCGACGACGACGACGACGACGACTTTGAACTTCATTAGCGAATTTAACCACACGTGATTGTTTGTATATCTATACCTACCCACCTACCCATAAAATGTATATATATATACGTAAATATTTATAGATTATTATATAGTAAACACTTCATGAAGAGTGTGAGCGTATGAGCGAGTGGGAGCGAGTGGGTGAGAGGGGAAGGCGAGCGAGCGCGCAATCGGGGACCAGGCGCGACAACGAGCCGCCGCGGCCATCGAGATATTCGTGTGCGTGCCGGCGACGGTATAATAAATTACCATTATACAATGCCACTTCTACCATATATATATATTTAATGTATACTTGCAACTAAAATATAATAATATGTAATAACTAATAATGATGATGTGTTTAGTGAATTTTTTCCCCTCTCATAAACACGGTGTTTACGCGGACTATACTCGCACCGCGGTGCACGTCCGACCGTAGTTCGACGCGGCCGAGTGTAAAATATTTTTCGTACGAATAAAACATACAACATTGTTTAAAATTTAAAACATAGGTACGTACTGATTTCACTGTATCGCTGCAGTGATCCTCCGTGGAACGGTTTAATGTTCTCTTCCGTCAAGTAGGTTTACCCAAGTACCTATCCTTAATCTTATTGTACCTAGGTATACAATGAAGAGCGTACGGTTTTCTGCTTCAGCAACAGTCCTGGTGACGGCCGTAACACGTTTGGACACAATGCAATATTTTTACTTGGAATTTGAGAAAACGACCGGAAACACATGTTTAGGTACACATTTTTTTAGACACCAAAAATTAATACAACGTTTGGGTACATCATATTTTTTAAATAATACCACATTTGGGCACCAAAGTTTAGGTACACATTTTTTATATTTTTACTTTTTATAGCTTATTAGCGTTACCCAGTAGACAACACAACAAGGTTGGCTATTATAATTGTCTCTCAAGAAGTTGTAACTAATTTAAAAATATTTGTAGAATTGCATATTATATTAAATCATTAGGTAATTACAAAAAACACTATTTCTATTAAAATCAAAAATCTTATTTCATTTTATTTATCTAATTATCTTATATATCAATAATTTTTTTTCCGACAAAACGTGGAATGATGTCATAAATGTTTTCTATTATCATTGTCAAGTTTAGGTTTTTATAATTTTTAGTCGTACAAATAGGAAGTAAAAATAGGAATACTATCAGAAGACTCCATGATAAAAAATTACTCATTTTTGAAAATAAAAATCAGTTTTACTTATTTATAGCATAACCTTTGCTTTAACCAAGGACTTGAGAACTTAAGAAAATAATTTTCTTTAACCACATACATACTTTTACAAAATAAATCCACGTCAGAATGATTGAGATTACCTGATTCTTGATAATTATGGAGTTCTCGTTTTATAAATTTATTTGGTTTCGCATTTAAATCTGTAGTTTTCTTCTTTTTTAATACTGGCATAACCTTTTATTTTGTGACGGTTTCTTCTTGAAGTGCTTCATGATTGTGGTCTCCATTAATGGAAATTACAAATTTTAAGTTGCGAGATATTTTCGCTGTGTGTTAGGTACAGTTACGATTATTACAACGAAAATTATTGCTGTCGTCTTTATTCAGTCCAATAATTCACTAAATTCAAAATTATTATGTATTACGTATGTAATTATAGTCTCGTGTACGTACTATGATAATAATTATAAAATAATATTATTGATATTAATTGGTTCGAACTTTTGGAGATAAAGTATCGAGCAATAAAGTTGAGTATAATACACCACTATTATAGACAGTGTGTGTATGATATGAACCCAAACATTCTTTGGTTTACCGGGTAAAATTATATAAAATACATTTTATTCTGTATGTCCAAACGTATCTATTTGTACCCAAACGTGTTAGATTATGGGTCGATCTGCTCAAACGTTCAGCGCCCTTAGTGATGACCTAATTTTTGAAATGTCGTCTGCTGCGAACCAGATTTTCTTCATTATTTTTAAACATATTAATATATCTATAGAGACATGAGAATAAATAACTATTTCTTCGATTATGATGAAAATAATAAAACATTCTTGCAATTTCTAGAGATATATTATAATATTATTACGATTTACGGATATTACGCTGAATCTCGTAACAGACACGCGAGAAGCTACCAAGAAGTGCCGAACAAAGGCTAAGAAAAATACCATCTACCTATTATATGAAATATGAATATATCATATTCATATTACACGTGTAGTATTTTTACAGAAATATATATATAATAGCAATAAGTACCCATATATAATATTATGACTTGACTCCATCTCGAAAAATATTTCATGTAATGTCTATTATTGTAACATTTTAAATGTTTTTTTTATACATTCTCGTTCTCAGAACGTTTCATTTTCTTTAGAATTTAAATCAAATCTTTTACTTTACGTTTTTTCCTATGATCATATCATTTTATTTTATTGTTCATACCTACATAATAATATTGTAGATTTATTTACGCGTGAGCGTCGAAGAATAGGAAGTGTCTATAGACTGCCTATGCCGAGTACCGATACATATATAGTAAATTTATAATATAAAATTTATGATCTCTCAGCGCGTGTCTGCATATTATGTACCTAGGTAATATTATTGAAATATCCTTTAACTTTCACGTCGTACAACACTACATAGTATAACTAACACAATGTTTCACTTTAACACTTAGTGCATTATAGTCGTCTGACACGGCGGTGTTTTATCTGCAGGATTCAGAAGCAGTTTCGGTTGACCGACTGGCATAAAGCTATGTAGACTTGATAGACGGTATATGCAGCGTATAGTTTTACACGCAAAGAGATTGCTGTAGTTCGTCAAACCGTCATTCATTAACCAACACACTGTAACTACGAAATCATCTTGTATGGGTAATCTATATATAGGTACACAGGTGGGCAATTTATTTATTTTATAATAAATTAATAATGATATATCTGAGTAAACAAGGATAGTGAACTAAAATCGGGCGTTGATCAGTCGCCCTCAGTGGTTATTTTCGGAATTTAAAAAATGTACCAGTTGTCCTCAATCAAACGTACCAATTGCCCTTTACCGAATATACCAATTGCCTTCAACGTAAAATAGCGCCATTCGGTACAAAGATTGAAATTTTTACCAACACGGGTAATTTCAGATGCGACAATTTGCTGACAAATTACAATGTAAACATCTTTTATTATTATTATTGAAAATATTACATTTATTCTTATATTAAAATATTTCTTTATTCATTATTTAATACTGATACAATTTTAGTCACGTCAACGGCGCGACGTTGTGCCGTCATATATTTGCTTCCCTTATTTTACACAAGGTTGTAATGTTTCATATATATAATATTGAGGGCAACTGGTGCATTTTGCTCTAGGTAATATGATTAAGTGTAGGGAATCGCTATAAGATAAATTTGAGTGTAACTGGTATATGTGCTCTTTTGAATAATGGTGACAATTTTCGGTGTCAATTAAATGGTCGACACAATCGATGAAAATATCGTTTAGTGTTAACTATAATTATTATGAAAAACAAACAAATTTGCATTTGACACAGCGCGGCGTATAAAATGGGCATTTATTATTATGTCATTAATTATGTGATATATATATTATACTGCATCAATACATAATAATGTACACTGGTTCATTTCCTTACATATTTAAAATTAATGTTTGATCACTTTAATATTATCATACAGTGGTCACCACGACACTACATAAAATATGTATATGCCCAGTAATATTCTTGATCAATCTGGCTTTCGATCCATTATCTACCTATAATCGGACGTGACCTTTAAATAGTTGCTACACTTGATTTCTAGAGCATAATATATTACACTTATTAAAAAATATCTAGCCATATTATATATTTTTTATTTAGTGGATTTTGACCAGTCAAATTTAAATTACCCATCCATTTTTGGCACAATATGTTATGCTCCAGCCAACTTGAAGCTACGCACGCAATACTATTTTATAAACGTTTGTATAGATAATAATTACATAATTAATATTAGGTACATAAAGGCTTGTTAATTCTCCTGCACTTAACGTACACGAACGAGAACACGAGTATTCCGAAGAATTTAAAAATCCTGCAATTTAAAGTCCTGTAATTGCCACCGGGTCGTATGGCTGTTAATAATATTCAAATCCGACTTGAAGCGGACAAGTCCGCCTGTTTATTGCTATAGATGTAACAAAATGGTGATTTGGCCGAAAAAATTCCATGGTTCTAAATACGATTCCAACGGCAATAACAAAAACGACAAGTACAATAGGGTGAGTAGTTCAGACTAATATTCACAAGATTTACATGAACTCCCATTTCGGCGAACAACTACTACTGTACATCGATGCTAAGGTATATTATGTACCTGTTTTTTGTTACTCGTAAAATAAACTTTAGTATAGGCTTAGGATATTTTTTTTTTTTGGACAGTTAAATAAATAGCAGGGTCGAATAAGAATCCTACTTGGCATGTAATAAGGAATTCAAATCCTAAATTTTGTTTTGCATGTTTTAATGCTTTTGCAATGCTTGTTCATAATCAAAATTTTTATTGTTTTTTAAAGATTATTATCCATAAAAATGTAATTTAAAAATTTAAATACCTATATTATTTATATAGGCATACTTTTATACATTTATTATTATTATTATTACCAACAAAACATTAATTGTATGAATTTCTCCGCGATTAGCAGTTTGCTTCTGCTGATAGTTAAAATTTCATAATATTAAAGTGTTTATAGATTGACTTATAATTTTGTTTTTATTAAAAAATCAGATTACATAGACGTAGAAGTGATAGAATTTTACTAAAAGAGAAAAATTAATAATTCAACTGATTTATATAAAACAAAAATATTGATTATTGTTTGATGCATATATGCATACTTATTTGTGTGGTTTTTAAAGCCATAAGTCCTTACAACAGTAATCCTACATATAAGTATTACATGCCAGCGGTGCATACAGATGGGGTGGAGTAAGGGGTACAACCCCCCCCCATGAAATGCCTTCCTTCATGAAAATGTATTTCTAAAAAATGCTCCTCTCCACCATGGTATTATAGTCTATATTCTATAGTATGTAATTTCGAGAAAATTATTATAAGCCCAACCCCCTTCGGAAAAAATCTTATGTGTACTTCTGTTACATGGTGACACGGTGTGTTATAGGAATTAAGTTGTTTAATATATTATGTCCGATAGCTTTTGAACGGCTTGAATTTCATTAATTACAAACAACTGCAGTGAGCATGCTCATTTCGAAAATCAACGTCAGGTTCATCGCAATCAACATAAACCTACAAGTTTAAACAATATTTTAAATAAAATAATGTATAAAAAAGTATTATATTAAAATAATAATATATACTTTGGACCGTTCGCAAAAACGTACCTTTATATATTTAATAATATTTATATACGTTTCATTCGTTATCCGAGTAATGCTTTACGCTTTAAACTATGAATCATCATAAACCGCTTTGAGCATTTATACATAGTAAAACTATTATTTTTATACATAAATACCTATTATACATTATTTACTTGAAAAACTTTGAAAAATAACTGATTACTCTCGGGCCAGTGCCAAGCTGTATACTCGATCAAGTTCTGATAAGAATAATACGGCACTGTCGGCACCCTGCAGTATATTTGACATATTTTATAGGTACCTAAAACGATACTATAAAACACATTTCTAATCAGACGTTTTGACAGAAGATCTTTTCCCTTAAAATACCTATACAATGTATATAGCTTCTTAAGAGGATCATCGAAACAATTCGATCTACGATGATTTATAATTGAAATAGACGACGTGTACATAGAACGATTATATGTAGTATATGTATAAATAAAACTTCGAATACGATTATTGTTTGTAAAAATTACTGAAAATTGTCCCACTGATAAAACGTAAAAAATATAGGTTATAGCCCCATATAGGCCTATTTTTTATGAGATCCGTTGATGGTATATGCTTAATATCGCACTATCTATATACTTATAAAATATAGATATAGTTCCTAGTATTGAACAATCGCTATATACCTACGCATTCGATTAAAATAATTATATTTAATTTATACAATCATCATAATATTCCCATGTCTAAAATGCAAACCTCGAGTTATGTCTTAAACGTTTAAAAATTCAGTTAACGTATCATCATACATATATAATATATGATACATAGACATAAAAGGGTTTTGATTTATCACAACCTTTGCATTTTCATCTAGTCAGGTGAGTTAGATGTCTACCTATGGCTCAAAGAAACCGAACCGTTTTTTCATCATTCCGCCCTATATATATATATATATATATATATATATATATATATACATGAACACACACACACACGTTTATGACACATCTATACCTATTATAATATTTTATTATGAATTTGTACGAAGAATTGGTGTGCGATGGCTTTCCGTGGTGATAGTAGTGGAAAACACCTGTGCGCTCACCAAAAGGGTAATGGAATATAGTTGATCCGGTGTGGTCACGCACAACGCCAAGCCGACGACCGCGCCCACCTGCTGGAACGTGTACAACATGCACCGGAACCAGAGTTCGGCAAAACGGTAAACGGACGGCGTGATAAATAAATATAGGTTATTACGAGAATAATAGTGCGGAAAACGATATCGACAGCAATACGAGTGTCAAAAAAATAAAAAATAATAATAATAATACAATAATATAATGTACAAAAACACGATGCATCTTATATTTAACCATCGAGTATACCAATACCGTAATAATTATATTATTACCTTTACCGTATTTATATGTAAATAACAATATTTCATTGAAATGATATGTAAACAACCACTGCAGTGTTATAAATATATTATAATGCACCGTGGTAATAACTATATATATATATATATATATATATATATATATATATATATATATATATATGTGTGTGTGTGTGTGTGTGTGTGTGTGTGTGTGTGTGTGTGACCACGATGGAGGCCTTACAAAACCTAGTAAAAATGGACCATAAAGTCGAAGAATTTTGACAGAGACGGTGAGTTGGACATATCTGAGGTTATCTAAACTATAGTTATTTTATGCTACATCTCGTGTAGTCCACGTTTCTGTCGTCTGATAGAGGAGTAATAAATAATAATATAAAATATATTTTAACGCATAATTATTACAAAGGTTTCATACAAATTTGGAGATCTGTGAGATATCTGCAGCTGCAGGTGAGATATTAAATATATTTTATACATGCGTATCCCTATTGATTTTTTAGGGAGAAGTTCGACTTTTCCGTCAAACGGATAAAGTATATAGAAATTACAAAAAGCTAGTCAGAAATTCACAGTATAGTTGGGAATTAAATATTCAAGCGAAAAATAATATGCGAAATTTTGCAGATTACAGGTGGTTGGAGGGGTAACGTACATAAGGTTCACTTATTAGTATAGAGAATAGAGATTAGTACTAGGTATTTATATTTAAATAAAGTAATAAACTGAATAATATTATAATGTAGTTCATCGTTTCATTTATGAAAGACGATTATAATATTATGCGCGTCGATAATCGAGCACGGATTTCCATTTACAGTGTAATAGACAAACACTATGTATAGCGTACGACATTATGTGCATAATATTATATTATATATTATTATCAAATAAACACTTTATTTCTCGGAAAAATTTTTCGCTCAGGCCATATATACCATAATGCCATAATTCAGTGTGACGCTCGTAACGTTTGATAATCCATACAACGATATACCTCAATTTTTCAGGCATCGCAATAAAAAAAAAAAAGAGTTTCTTTTCGGGTTATTAAGAGTGTCCGCCACATTTGTGCGTTAAAAATTGTTTGAATAAAAATAAAACCTTATAACGCATGTATAATGTATTAGATATATGTGTAGTATGTACATTATAATAATACTATGTCATATGTAAATTATTTCCTTTTTTTTTTTTAAATGTCTGTACGCTAAATAAAACACAATGTTTATCTGCAGCGCGCACGAAAATGTATGAATATTTTTAAAATTTTAAATAGTCGATATAAGAACTTTATTAATAAAGTTATTGATGATAAATCAAAACTTAATGATTATATTTGATTGGGGTCTCATAGAAAACATGCATGTAATATTTTATTTATTGCTCTCAGAATATGCAATAAAATTACTATTAATATATAGGTACATGTGTAAAATATATAAATCTCTAGTTAAAATGGCGATTCAATGAATACACATGACATTTTTAGGGTTGGTTATACTGTTTATCATGCATTAATGCATATTTGTGTACATTTTAATTACTACATTTTATTTTATTTATTATTTTTATGTTTATGGTTGTCATAGCTAAAAATAACAGGATTTAATATTATCATATATTGTTTATTATACATATGTTGTTTACAAAGATGGATTTTGAATAATTGCAATAGTTTTTATACTTGTTTCGATATTAGTACTAAAATTGAAATGTTTTTTTTTTACTGCTTACCTACCTATATATTGATTTTTTTTTATACAGTTTAGAGATTATTATTGGGGTTAATAACTTATAATACACATGACATACCTCTCCTAGTCCATAAAACAAAAAACTCATTAAATTTTAATTAAAAAAAAAAGTTTGTTGATATTATGGTGTAACTAATGTCATCTGTATGCACGAGGTACATGCGCAATTTTGTATTATAACTTATAACATTAAAGTAATGTCACTCGATTGGATGAAATTAACGTTGTGATGATAGGTTACTGGACTCGATTTAAACGTACGTATATAGGATGATTTATCAATCATAATTACCCCATTTTTTTTTCTTTAGTAATTTTTTGTTTCAATTAATCAGTTATTCAAACTCTGATATTTAGAATTTTTAAATATACTTAAAGACCATATTTTTAAATTTTTGACATATTTTCTACTACTGATTAAGAATTATCCTATGGAGTACAAATTTCTATTTTTCAAACGAGAACTCCCCTTTTCTACTGTAAGTTATTGAGCGTATAATTTTTTTGAAAATGAGACTTACAAAAATCAATTTTGAATATTCAAACGAGAAGTTTTTGAATAATGAGTTGAAAATTGTAATAATTAATATTATTCAATCGGTGTATAGTTTGTAAAAATGGTCCAAGTGTACTAAACAATAGATTCAACATTACATCTATTTATATTTTTGTAAAACCGTTTTTAAGGATTATTATCCTCAGAATAGGTGTAAATATAAAAATAACTGAAAAACTATAGACGTTCGAATTTAAAATAAGGTATACATCAAGTATAAAATAATTATTCACTAAATAATTTACAATAAAAAAGGAGAGTTTTATTAATTTGTAAAACAGACGTTTTGTATCGTTATAGGAAGGACACTCATTTGCACAAAAACATCTCAAAAATTTGAACATACGGTATTTAAATATATATCAACATTTAAATAATTTGATTGTTAAATGAAAAAATGAGGGTGAGCATGTTTAATGGATCGCGTTGTATGCATATAAGACCACGAAATTAAAATAGATTGTTCATAGAAAACCTGCACACGTGAAAAAAAAACGTCGAAAATCGAATAATATAGATAATATGTATGTATAATGTGTCTATATAATATATCTGTTTAGAACAGTCAGTTGGACGATACCTATAATATGCGCGTTTATACCTATATCGACACTTATACGTCTTTAACGTTTTTCGACATTCGTGATGTGATTTCCTCCACCGGGTTTTCGTTACGCCTTTGAATATAGTTTGATTTATTTCGCGGACAGCAGTTCTTCGGGAGGAAAATAATAATAATATGATACGCGGACGTTGCGTACCTATACACAATAACATAATTTATAGGTATTATATATTATTATGCGCATTTCAACTATATAAAGGTGCGCGGTCGCAGCGCAATTCGACGGCAGTAAATCGTTCAGTATTTAGTGTTGTAAAAGCGCTTTCTTTCCTCGATCGCAAATGCACCCTCCTCGCAGTTATACACCTTATACTTGCCTAGCACCTATTATAACGCAGTGTGTTATATGTGACATAAACATTGTATACGTGTTCGCGTCTTTTTAATACGACATTGTGTCTGAGCCAGCCATCGTCGACAATAATAATAATCAATTGGAGATTGTTGTACACGCATATCATGCTATTCCGAGCGTTGTGCGTGCGTGTGCGAAACGGATGGATAGATACCGAAAAGAGAGAGAGAGAGAGAGAGAGAGAGAGAGAGAGAACGCGATAGTGATCGAGACCTCGACGACGATTGGGGAGGAGGGAGGGAGGAAGAGAGATACGGCCCGACGGCGACGACGATGGGAAGAAACGCGTCGTCGCCGCGGCGCGCGGACGCATAAATCGCGAGGTTGGCAGCGTATGACGCTTCGGGTCGTAAATTTATGAATTACGAGGGCACACCGCCACCGAGTCACTGCTGTATGCACCGTATATAGCACGCTGTGTGCCGTCGCGTCGTTGTATTACCAGCCATGAATGCCGGCCAATCCAATATGATAATTACCAAAAAATTGCGCTCGTAGTGTGTCTCCGAGGGGGATAGCAGCAGCAGCAGCAGCAGCAGCAGCAGCGCCGTGAGAGACAGGAGGGTCGGTTGAAAGACACGCACGGCGGTGTGTGCGTGGAGATAAAAAGAGCGTTTAATTTATGGGCCGGCGGCGGTGGATCGGAGCCGAGAGAGGATCCGACACGACCATATAACAAAGGAAGAAGTTTCGACCGCTGCCGGTGGAGTTTTGCGCGCGGGTTTCGTTGGCGGCGGCGATCGTCCTGTTCCTATATGACGCCGCGAAAGGGGTCCACCACCGCGCGAGCGGCTCATAAATTTGTCACTTTTATTGTGTTGCCCGTTATGCGTGTGTGCCCGTGTCGCACGATGTGTGTGTGTGTGTGTGTGTGTGTGGGAGAGAGAGGGAGATAACGTAAGCCACTGCGGATCGAACCGCACCGGTCGGTCGGTCGGGTCATGGAAAACTCATTTGTACATTGTATATAATATCTGTGTATGTATTTGTTACGACGTTTCGCCACGGAAACTGATTTCATAAGACACAATAATAACGTATAATAACGCTATACTATAATAATATTACGCTGAATTGCAGAATGCTGAAAATATAATAACGCAATATTATGGTTTATCACGATCCACAAACTAAAAAATCAATCGGGTCAAAAACCCGAACACAATGTGGAAGTTACAGCATACTGCAGCGTTTTGAGAAAAATAGTAAAAATATTTCGTATATATTTCACCGTTTATTAAATTTATAATAAGGAAGTACAAGTATCAAAAGTGTACAATAAATATACACACTCAGGCCCCAAACACAGAACTTGTCAATCGCATCGTTACTACAACTATACGAGTACATTTTTACGCCCAGCTGTCTAATTTCAAATTGCGATATGTCACTTGAACACCTGCGTTTACCATCTCGGTATTCAAAGTTCGTAACATACAACAGTGATACACTTGGTGCCTGCAGAAGGTGGCGAAGATAATGCAAGTGCGTCTAGTAAGCGGCCCACCGTTACCGGGTTCAGTATGTATGATCAACGGGGCAGTGAAGCGAAAATGACGTATCGGTCGAACCGGCGACTCACCTAATTTTCGCAAATTTTCGTCGCCCAAGCACGAACAACAGTCCGTACAACAATCGCCAGTCGGTCACGGTTGTAACGCAATATTTTGAATATCTATAAAAAATTTATTACAACAATTATCATTATATAATACACAACGTTATTAACAATAACATCAGAAACTACTAAAATTTCTCAGTAGTACGAAATGTAGATTTTGATGCACCAACATTTTCAAAAAAATCATCTACCTTACAATAAATACGGTAAAAATATTACAGTAAAAAAGTGTGGTTCTCATTAGACAAAAATAATTTAGTGAGTTTACATCGCAGGACACTCCTTTACTTCTTACTTGTAAATACTTTAAATACAAGTATTTTAAAATATGGTCTTTACTTTATACCTAAAATTCCAAAATCAGAATTTAAATAATTACTATAAAGGAATAAATTAGGTAAATCGCTATACATTTTGAAAGAACCCGAGTTTTAAATGGAAATCTGGAAATTGCACGTATTTATTATTACTTATAAGTTATAGATATTTTCTTTGCTCAATGATATTACCTACATGTATTGTACCTACACTTACTCAAAAGTATCGTTTCGTCTCTCTAGGTACTTTGTTTTTGATTGTATTTTGTTCTGGATTTATCTCGGTTCGAGAATTTGAAAAAAAATGAACTCACAATAAAATCTTAAAGTATTATGCTTTTCAAATTATGTCAATGATGTTTTTTAAAAACAAACTATATATATTATTTTAATATAATACATCTCTACTTATCCATCAGTCTTTTTGTATTAAATAAATTGTTTATTCATAATTTATATAAGATTTTTTTAGTTAGTAGAAATTATGTTTATACCATAAACATTAATGATGTCATTCATCGTTAATCACGTATTATATATATTGCAAATTTACACATTTACCTACATAGTACATAGCTCAATAAAATACATAGAATTTGTTTGTTTATGCAAAAAATTTTATAATATGATTTTTGGATTCCTATAATGAATATAATGTTAAACGTTAGTCAAAATATTTATTGTACACAGAAACTATTTTAAATTGAATAATCTTTATTCATTAATCATTATTAGCAAATAATCCTACTTGTGTTATTACTACAATTAAACAATTAGTTTAGTTTTTTCATTTATGTTTTCATATTTTATCAGTTGTCCATCTGATCTTAGTTTTTTGTCTGCTGTTTATATAATAAGTTCTAATTATAGATATTGTTCCATATTAGTCCAAAACTTAATAATATTTCATGATATTTCTAATTAAAATCACATATTAATCATTCTAGTTATTGTAGCTTACAACCTTAATCTTAATATCTTATTGCCAATGAATATAATTAGATCACTTTTGCGCATAATATTAAGTTGTCCTATATTACTACGATCATATTATGCGAAAAAAATGTTCAGAAAACACAGAGCATAATATCTATGTAATAAAATCAAGATAAACCGGTTCGATAATCGGTAAAAAAAATAGTAAAATTTATATTTTAATGGATTTTATTAATTTATTTTTTTAATTAGATAATTTTAATAGAACGTATTATTAAACGGCATTAGAAATTACATACATGAATTATTAAATATCATAATTATGTTATAAATTAATTAAGAAATTATTTCGAAAAATCATTTGTTATAGATATAGCGATATAAACATTAAACATTATTATAAAAACTAAGTCTTTTTTTGTTGATATAAAACAAACTTTAGTTGCATAGGACATTAGTTATGTAAAATTTTTTACTTTGACTAGTTATTTTTTCTATTAAATGGCATTGTAAAGTTTGGGTTTTCACAAAAATAATAACAAGTTTTGGTCGTTTTCAGGGTTGGGTCCTTGCGCTGTATTTAAGATGTTTGGTATTTTGCATTCTTCGAACTACCACTCTTGCAACATTCCGTCAGTAGGTGTTTGACTGAAAATGTTAGTTCGCAGGTTTCACATATAAAAGGATCATTCTTTTGATTCTTGGTCTATTAAGAAATGTTTATTTTATTTTCTTTTTAGTCCAAGGTTCTGCCAATCATGTACAACCGCATACAACGTGTTTAATATCGAAAAAAAATTAGTCCCAAATATTCCTGGATATTTAATACGAAAATATTTTTAAAATTATATTATTGTATCATACAGCAAAGAGTTTAGACTTCTAACGTCTTAATGACTCGATTCAATGATGATCTACCAGTATTTGCTGGTCACATATTAAAATAAACAATATAATGAATGTATAATATATTATATGATTATACCGACATGACATTCTATGATAATTTGAACAGCTGTCTGTTACAACTATTGCAACAATATTCCACAATTTTTTTTTTTTTGAGTAGGGGATTAAAGCTTCGACAATTAAGGTAATTAGCCCGTGGAACTGCGGGGGAGGGTACTGTAGGGTTTTTTTTAACACGTGTGTGTATGTATGACAAGGTTTTTACTACTACAAAACTCGGATAGTCACCCATCCGGGAACTAGTCGCAGAACGCGACTGGTAGCAGCCAACGCGCCACGCCAAGACAATCCACAATTTTTAATTGAACAATACAATGGTGCATCCGAATTTTACGCGGTAAACATGATATATAATACAATACATATTATAATGTATATATTTTATTCCAAAAAAAAAAAAAAAACAAAAATATATCGCCCGGTGGGTCTATTTGGTCGACAGATTTATTTCGTCAACAATTCAGTGCGACGACTGCAAATATACATACCTGTGTACATATATTATAATACCTATACGAGATACGGTCCGTCCAAAAACGTCTTGACAGTTTGGAAGTGGAGGCCGGCGCCGGACACTAAAATTTATTTCACCAGGTTCGAGTTGCAACTATATATGATGATAATAACAATAATATATATATGTTACTAAAACAATATGATATTTTCTGACGGCGAATAAAATGTATAAATAAAGGAAACGCGGTCGACTCATTGTTTGCACACGACGTTCAGATTTCTATCAAACTCGCGAATTTTAGTGGTCCGAAAGAAGAATTGTGTACACACACACTATACGACACACGCTATAATATATTATAAATAATAATATAATTTCAACTCTTAAGTCGTCTCCAGTGTTTGCAGAGTCTTGACTCACGCGTCGTGTAATGTGCGCACTCGAAGATTTTTTCTTCTCCCTCCCTCTCTCTCTCTCTCTCTCTCTCTCTGTGTCATGAGTGGTGTTTGTTCTTCCTCCCCACGATACCACTCGTCCGTCTGTCCGTCGGCGTATATATCGCGCGCGTGTATTATATAATGTAATAATATATATAATTCAACCGGGATGACATCGATAAATTAACCGGACTAATTCCTGAAACGCGGGCGCGTTCTCGAGCACTCGGAAAAACAGGCCGCGACGCGGACAATAGAGTTAATCCGCGGCGGTCGGCGCGCGTCTTTCAAACTTAAAACGTCCGGAATGTGACACCATATACCCGGTTACATCGCGGAACGCACCCATTGTCTGTGATCGTACGGCATTATATATATATAATAATAATAATGTGTGTATACATAATAATATGCTGGAGTATATACACCGACCTATCTATATACACTATAGCTGGTAAGTGGAAAACAACGATGAGAAGGAGTCTTGCGAGTGTATAGAGAAAAATAAAACGTTTGCCTCGCTGAAAACAATAATTCGAAATAAATAAAACGACGTGTTCCGCGTCTGCGATAAATCAACGGTGAACGGGGTGAGCGTACACGTCGCGTTTGATGTCATCATATTGTAAAATAGTAATAAGAATACTATTGTGATCGTCGGCTATATTATAAAGCAATAGCACTACTTAATATAATATGTCATTATTGGGCATGCGGTTTGCTCTGAAAGATCCATCATCTCATATAAATGTAGCGTAGCCAGTATAGCCACAGTTACGCCATTTAAGTTTTTTCAATAGAGGTGCCAAAATTTCAACAGACCAATTTTTTTTTATTTTTCGTCGTCAGATATGTAGTAAATACATGTATTTTATGCATGTATGACGGCGTTTAAAGGTTATACGTTTAATATTTTATTGTTTACATCTATAAAACACGCATTATGAATTTCTTAATATATTTTAATTTTTATAAATCGGCCGTCAGAACGTTAACAGGCCAATGAGACACACAAAAAAATATGGGTACCAAAGTACACCCTGCCCTCCCCCATAAATGGTGCCCCCGCGTGGAAGACAATATTACTTACTCTGTACTGGTACAGCGTCAGCAAGGATATTACCACACGGGGACACAGGCAGAGATCTGAAATTGGAGTTTTAGGAAAATTGTGTTATACAATTTGGATTTAAATTCACGAAAACAATTTACGACAAAATTCACTGTCAATACTTTCTTATACTTCAGTAGTTTGTTATTATTTCTTATGACGTTGTATATTAATAACAATAATACTGTTTTATTCTATTCGGATGGCGGTAATTTATTACATTCCGAACCTTTATATTATTGTAGATTTGTAGTTGTGCGCTAACCGTTGCCATTAGAGAAATATAAAATATTTCGTAGAGGGGGGCACTCGTCCACGGTGTCTCCTTTTCCTTCTCTCGGCCACAGCTTTTGGGACCGTTATTTACGGCGGAAAAACGGTCATACCGAGTACTTGTCGTCGTCGTCGTCGTCGTCGTCGTCACGCTCGGACGGCGCTTTTCTCTCGGTATCGGACGATATTTCGTCTAGGATAGTTTTCTAATGGGTTTTATTGCGGTTCGATAAACATGGCATTTGTTTTACACACGGCAACGACAACGAAATATCGACAGACGCAACTACCCGTTTTCGCGGAGGATGTGAAAAACAACAATAACGGCAACAAAAAAAAAAAATATTCAACATATCATATTATTATTATTATTATTATTAATATTATATGTGTATACATTTTCCCATAAATAATAATATATTCACTGACGTCGTAATAAAGAATTGCCGAACGATGCACAACAACAGTGCCGCACATCGATATCTTACAATATTAATATATTATTATGTGTATGTGTGCAACGCTTTATCGCAGTATATTATTATAACGTCGTATGTGGCGTTTAAATCAACGTCGCCGATCACTCGAATTCCGGTCCAAGGATATTGTACATTTCAACGGGATTTATAGTGATGTGCGCTGTGTACTTGTATATGTGTGTGTGTGTATTAAAATAAAATAGTTTATACAATAATATTATAATATACGTATACACAAACTGCGTTGTGGGGCTATATGATATTAATATTATACAAACCGGTCTCTAAATGCGAGTTTCCTTGACAAATCAATGACTGGGCGTTGTATATTATATTATTATATACTATATAGTTGTCCCGACCGGCGTTGCCTGCCCGTGCCAAAGATTTGCTATTTTAATAAATATATTTGTAAAAAAATTTATATGCAATATATCTACTGTCGTATACGCCGATCGCTTCCGACGTATACTTATAAAAAAAACACAATTAACATAGAACACTATTTATTACAATATTTGTCCAGCAGTGATCGCATCAAGCGATCACCGCTGAAGAGCGTCCTTCCTTATACGTTCCTATCTCTTATACGTTACAGTTTAATCTAGTTATATGTTTCTACGTCCACTAAAACTTACTGACTTAGACTTAATACTAAATTTTGTACGACAAGCATGATTTCTTAACCTAATGCATAGCTTAGGTATTTATAAATTAGGACATATGCATGTTACAACACTACTAAATATATAATAGTAATATTATACGTAATCAATGGTAACCCTATATAAATACAAACAACAACAAAATATTCGTTTTCGTGAGTTGAAAAAAAATGTGTGTGTTCAACACCAAATTCTCTTTAGGTGCCTGATATAGAGATTGAAAAAATAAACTAAAAACACCCTCCAAGTCTTATGGTATCTATTATAATAATTTTTATTAAAAACGGTCCAGTAGTTTTATTAACTACAGATAAATCAACATCCATTTTTTAATTTTTATTTGATTTTTTGGGTAGCATTTCAAATAATTTTTAATAGGTGCTTAATATTTGTTGACAGATGGCACGTATAAAGATAGCTTAGTTATGTGTGACATTCAAAAATCATATGAGTGAATAAAAAAAACCTACAACGATAAATATTATCTGTATCCAATGGCAACCCAGCGTTACCCGAGCCAAAGATTTGTTAAAAAAAAAAAAATTTGTATAAAAATGTATATGCCATATTTCTAATAATTATAATGGTAACCAATGGCAACCCTATAAAATACCAAAGTACATACAAAAATCCCATGAAAAAAATCACTTTCGGTTTTTTCAATTTTCATGATATTGTCGTACATTATAGATAATTGTCATTATAATTTCTTTTAGTATATATATTATATAGGTGGTAGCTACTATTTTATTAATAAAGTCAGGCCAGTGAAGCAAGATGTGCTGAGGTGACACTAAAATATTTTGTATATAAGACCGTCGCACGCGCAGACACGAGCTGGATGCTCAGCAGGAGCGAGGTGAGACGGTCATATGCGGAGGCAAGCGACGACTGTAGCACGAGTGTAGAGTGTTTTAAGCTGTTTATTTTATGTTTGTTTTTGCTACTAATAAAAGTGTTTTCTACCAAAAGAAAACTGTGTTGAAATATTATTTCAGTGATTTTACGTTCTTACTATTAAAACGAACAGTGCCGGGATATACGTACTATGTGTCAATGAGGTTTTAATTAACTGAATAGTGCCAAGGTATAAGTAACTTTTGAGTCATTACAAGGCAATAGAGACAGACGTAGGATTGGCAAACGTATACCATCGTAATTTTCAAGTTAACAGTGCCATTCTAATTTATTTAGAAAGTACGGAGATGAGGCGTAGTAGAATTTTAGCACGTGACACTATATACGGAAGATACGACAGTGTCTTTTCAAATTTTCCTTTCTGTAAAAGCCTTATTCGAACAATTACAAACGTTAAATAAAATATTAGCCAAATCGGTCCAACCGTTCTCAAGCGATGTAATTACCAACGAACAGCATACATTCAATAATGTATATCTATATAAAATAATTTGTATAAACATATCTGATTGCATGGCTTGATTAATTGTAAAAGCAGTTAAGCAAACCATACAAACATAAACCTAAAACTATATATTATATTATTATGCTTGTGTAGTTGTGTAATTATATCAAATTTCCGCCACTGCAGCCTCAAGTCTGGGATTATAAAAACCTGCGCTGTTAATAAATTATTCCTATACGGATTATTTTATTTTATTTTTAGCATGTTATAAAAATATCTAATACAAATAATAATAGCAGTCGTATACAACATTTTTTATGTATATTTATAATAGAGTAAGGGTTAGAATTAAAACAAAAAATATAAAAAAAAACATTCACACATTTCTACAGAGGCATAAATACCACTGCGCAATGTGTAGTTTTGTTTTCGCCGTCTTCGTATGACGGGCGAACCGAAAACGACAAAAAAAAAAACAACACCTAAAAACATAGCTTTATATTATTATATTACGATATAAGTATAATTGTATAAATGTACCGAGGTGGACCGGTTTAGTTGGCAGCGGTAGAATAAAATGTAATATATTAGCCGACATCGCGCCCGCGCGAGAACAATATAAAACCTATTGGCGGCGATGAGAACATTAGCGCGTATAGTCGGGTAGGTTAGTATGGGCTATAATATTATAATAATATGCGAGTAGATTTTTTAATAATTGCGTTTGGGAAACCAAGAAAACAAAACGCTCCGAAAACCAGTTGTGACTTGCAGGGCAGCGGCGGCGGTGGCAGCTCTCGTGGAAGGGTTGAAATGTAGGCGACTCGTGTAAAGATTTGAACGAGGGGTGATGTATTGAGTGTGTGAGTGTGCGACGTGCATATATATATATATACGACCAGACGGGCTGCGAAGGATTACACGAAGGATTTATGTCTCGCGCGGATCCCTCTTGGCAGGGCGGCGCCCGCTGCAGCGGAGACCACTCGAGACGCGCCGCTCGGTACCACCTACCTATATTATATTATAACACCCCGCCGTCGACGATAATTAAACTATAATAAACCGTCCGATCATTATATTATTATAATATTCAACGGGTTTCGCGTGTGTGTGTGTGTGTGTGTGTGTGTGTGTGTGTGTGCGCGCGCGCGGCGCTCGCACTACATATATTATTACATATACATATCACACAGTCATTGTGCGAATGGTAATTTCACGGCGAATAATATATTATTCTATCGTAACGGTGGCGCGACGTTATACGTTTTTAATGGATCGAGTGTTTCCTTCACACCCCGACGACCGAGGGGTTTTTCGCGGCCAGGAGTTAACGGTTTCTACATCACCGCAGGCATGCGATAGGTATCACCACCGAGACAGAAAAGAAACGTTTTCTGGCGCGTTTCCTTGAAGGAGGGGTCCCCTGCGAACTGCTCCGCCGCTACGTGTAAAAACCTCGGACAGTGCGCTCACGCGACGAGTGACGGTCTATCTAATATTATAATGCATAAATATATCTATAAACGTATACGTATTACGGGTCCTCGGGATTTGCATGACAAAGTGGTGTCCCGCGCGCGCGCAGTGAGGAAAACGCACGAGACTATTTATCATCCACCGCCGTCTCGTATTTTCGTCCAGGATTTTAGGGACTTGTCCCGATATAATATAGTTTCGTTTTATAGTTTTGTATTATTATTGTTATTATAATTATATTATTGTATAAATGTTCACCGACACTCCGATTACGACCGCAGCCGATAAAATATATATGCGAACATAGAACTGCAGTACCCATATAATATACATTGCACAACATGGCACCCCGAGTCGTCCTCGAAGGGTTGTCCAGGTATAAGTACGGCTACTGCGGCTGTACGCATGTATTGTATATAATATACGGCTGTCGGAGAACGAGGCGAGTAAGACGACGACGACGACGACGACGACGACTATAGGGTCAATGAGGTACACTGCAGGACGGCGCGGGGGAGGTCGCGTCTCCGCGAGAGAATTATTTATGGGGGTCGACTTTTCTCGGGGACGCGACGCCGCTCTCGAGCCGGGTGAAGTTTTGCGGATTCCCGACATCGGACACTTCAAAGCGCCCCGCGGATTAACTTGTTCGGTCAGCTAGTCGGTTTGGACGCGATTCTTCTCTCTTCCATTCTTTCTCACTCTTACTCTCTCTCTCTCTCTCTCTCTCTCTCTCTCTCTCTCTCTCTGTCTCTCTCTCTCTTTCTTCGTATCGGCGATGCGGTCGAATAATACAGATTTATCGCACGCCAAATGCGATTTTATCTCGTCATCCACGCGCAATCCAAAACTCCTTTTGTTTTAACGCCGCCGAGATTTTGCCAGCGGGATGATCAAATAAGTTTAACTATGAATTTTTCGCAAAGGTCTCGGTGTATATACCGTATTCTCGTGTTTTATCTATTATCTGACTTGTATGTCTGTGTGTGTACTGTGTAGGTAACTTTTTGTGTGATATGGCTGGAGGATGAAAGCATTACCAATTTTATCACATAGTCGAGTCACTTCTGATAAACTAATATATTACATAATACATTTATTTAGTGGTGGTTTGTACTTTATGTTTTTTGCTTCTATATATGTGTGTATATGGAAGAAATGGAGAATATATGTTTTTCGCTTCCCAACAAAACTACAGTAGACGAAAATCGCTGAAACTGGTTTCGCCACATAATAAAATATATAAATCATTTAATCTTTCAATATTATTTGGTACACATTATACTCGTCATATTTGAATGTGAATAAAAATAACTTAATTAATTAAGTATAAAATGTATATGTACATTAGTACATATACATTTTATACTTACTACCTAATATAATTAATAATGTGTGGGATATTTTTAGTTTTAACAATTTTACTACTTATATTAATTAAATAGTTTTTCATAGGATATTTTATTCTTTTACTTATTGCTACAAACATTCATCAAACTGTGTAATGACTAATGACTAATAAGTATAATAATGGGATACCACGATTTGAATACACTGGTTGAACGTCGGTGACAAAGTGGAATAATATCGGTCATGATTACGGAATTTTTCGGATTTATGATTACTAGCCAAGTAACTACGGCTTTTTTCGAAAACTTTAAAGGCGTGTCATCTGTGTTAAAGCGTACGTTAAAATAATTATCACTATTAGACAATTTAGAAAATTAACAAACATTGTGTAACTTTGAAGATGCAGATAACAATTATTAATTTAATCATAAATATAATAATATTACATTCCAAAAATATTTGTATAATATAGATAGATACAGTAATAGAAAATGCAGGGTATTAAAAAACACAAGATATATTGATATAAGACATTTTTATAGTGGTGATTTTAAACATGTTCGGAACGCCAAAGACTATATAATATGATCACTAAACGACCAACTGCAACATATGAATAATTGCGCAGTTAATTTACCACTACAATACGGAATGATGAAAGGATAAAATTGATTGGTAATTAAACGAATGAAAAATGTTTTGGCGACACGGCCATTTACATCTGTCATCAAAAACGTCTTCGTCAAACGATTGAATTCCCAGTCAACAGTGTATATACTGCAAACACTTATATGTATACATTATATATATATATATATATATATATATATATGTGTGTGTGTGTGTGTGTGTGTTTATACCATAACTGTTCAATTAGCGTCCCGACCGCTTGAAATCGTCGTTCGTCATAAGCGCGCGTGATTAAATCACACAATAGTCGCTACAAATCACATATAAAATATATATGCATTATACATATTACATCATACTGATGGCAACACAAGTGAAATCGCGAAATAATTCTAACGCTGTCGTCGACAATTCCCATTTTGAAAGATTATTGTTTGACTGCGATTATTACAAGTTAATTTATATATATATATTGTGAGTACGAATTCATATATTATCGTGTACATCATAATAAATACAATATGTACAAAGTAAACGGTTGTAAAATAAATACTATATAATTAATCCGTTTTATAAGTCACTGCAGCACTACTGCAGTTACGTAGCAAACGCGGTCGTTGTATAGCAAGTGGGAAAAAGTGAGGGGCAACAAATAAATAACGTCTAAATGGTATTATAATAGTTTGTTTTTGGGTTTTAAAAAAAAAGTTCTCATATTTTTTCACACAGTTATATGATAGATTGTACTGCACTGTTATACGAGAGAGGTGATTGTGCAAATACTACAAACTTGGTTTATGTCACCCCCTCCCCCTCCCCCCATCACGTATAGGTAGATGTGCAGAATCATATCACACATTATGCATAATATTCATCTGCGAGCACTGAATTCGTTTGACTGATTTATACCGCAGTAAGTTTGTATAGATTTAAATAATAATAATTTTCGATCGATCCCTTCGTTTATTAGGGATACAAGATATTATCATTGTTATTCGATTAATACGAAAAATATGTCTAATAAACGGCGGCGTATGTATATTTTGAATTTCAGCGAACCATACGATGCCAAACGATAATAATCATAATATTGTTGTGGTGCCCCCTTTTGGTTGATGCGACCTAAACACATGCTCCCCGTTTTGTTTATCATAGTTAATCCGGCACCGGATACAACAGTATACGCGTTACAATATTATATATAGTCGTTATGCGTTATAACTTATAACGGCACTCTGCAGTGTAGGTTTGTATATGCACGTAAGTAGGTATATATAATGTATATTATATTATATAGATTAAAACCGCGTCCTAGCTACGGGCGTCGCGGAAAATTTGTCGGGTTCACGCCCTCGTGATTTACGGGCTCCTTCGCCCCGTCCGCCGTGCGGTTTTGTCGCGTTCGCCGGTGAAAATTAGAGTGTAATTACACATTTTTGCGCGGACAACGGCGCGTCGACGCCCGCGTGTATGGCGTACGCAGACCGCCGTTGCAGACCAGCCGGCTAGATGTTATACGCGTGCAACGAGGTTTGGAAACCCTGATTTTGTTTCGAGGATCGCGTCGTGTTCGCTTTATAATAATATGGCCGCAACGGCGTGCACGAGTCGACTAAACTCGCATATAACGACAATAATCACGATTATCGCACTGGACGCAGTATTGTTGCGTGCCACTTCTATAACAGGTACAATAATGATTATTGTAAATCGATATACTAATCGAATAGGAGTTCTAAAAACGATTGAATTTTAATGTAATCTCATATTATGCCCTACAAATCGTTTACGGTACTGAGTAATGCAGGTTAAACTGATCGATTCACAATCAATACTTGCCACTCCACACTCTCTATAACTGATATAAATATGTTATGTACGTGCATTAACCTCAAAATTATATGGTCGTGGACAGCAATATTATTTACGTCTACGGTCCACCTATATTATATACTTTAAATCCGTTTATAATCAGAAATCGTGTCTGAAATCCTTTGCTGTGTCGTCTGGATGGATCATATTACTTTTAAGGCGTACATTATTGCGTATCACCGTGTTTCGTCTACACTGTGATCATTCTTATTATTCACAAATTTAAATAATATTGTTCAGATAAAAAGATTTCACTACCTATATAGTCAATTATTAATAGTCATATTCATTATTCATTTATGAGTTATAAACATCTACCTACTACACCACCTAATTACATGATAACGTAGTCGCATATTTTCAATTATTTGGTTATATTATACTACATTATATTATATTGTGATAACTTGAAACAACACGGCGATGGTGGAATAGTATCTTTAGTATTTTTTATATATGCACTGAATCCACGGAAACTGAATGCGTAGCTTACATATTGTTATATTGTGGTTATTCCGGGAATCCTCTTATTCGTTACACTTTATACTTCACCGAGCTAAAAGGACGCGTGTGCGCGTTCTAGTAAAAATGATTAATAAAATGTAATGTTTATCCTTATAAGCTACTGTTATTATTATTATTATTAAATATCGTTGTTATAATCGGCCAATTATTAGATCACGATGTACCATGTTATATGTTGTGTGTAACAGTCTATGGCATTATACACGAGTGCATTAAAAATACATTCTCAACAGTTGTAAATGTTAACATACGCGATTATACCAAATAAATATACCTACTACCCTTATTATACTGCGGGGTGCGCTACACGGGTACCGACGGTCGCCAAACTTTCTACACGGTATAATAATAATAATATAATATAAATAATAGGAATAATAGGAACTGTAGTAGCCATAATATTGTCACGTGCGTTCCTACTGTGCGTTCGGACGCAATAAATCGCGATCGATCGGAACGCCCTTTACACGCGCGCACGGATGAGTTAGGTGTTAGGCCGTCGCGCTGCACTATAGCTGTGTATCGCAGTCGTAAATACCTATACAAACCACGGGTGGCTGTTATTGTGTACATTATTATTGCTGGTGGCGAAGAGTGTGCAGTGTTTAGGAGGAGCAGAGGAACGATTCACGCATGCCTATCCATATGCGTATAAAACCGACGATAGCAGAAGAAGGAAAAAATGTAAGCCAAGATATGAATCCTCGTTCTATTTAGTATAGGTAGATGTATCAGTTGTACATTTATGCGAGCACTATATTATCGTCGATTGACGACGTCGCGACTTGATATCTGGGATGACTCTGGTGGTCATATGAAATAACCGACACGACGGTCGTGACTCAAAATATGATGTCGCAGTGTTTAGAAACGGTATATTTATTTCAGAACGCACACATACATGTACAATAGTAATTTCTGCAGATGTTTCGCTGCGACAGAAATAATTATGCTACATGCTTTATTGTTTATATTTCGAATTTATATTTTTGTATCGTAGTCTTATCGGACGAGGAGAATGAGGACTGCTGCCGAGGAATATAGATTTACTGATAACGTGGTCAGTGGCGCAAATTCCCAGGAGCAAATCCTTCACAAAAAAAAAAAAAAAAAACAAAATAATTTGGTAGTAGGTATATGTGTGGGATATAAGTCAATTCATCGCGTATAAATATTATATGTATATTTTTTTAAACCATCATTTCTCTAACCATTTTAACACAAACTTAGGAATGTCTACACATTTATTTTTATACATAAGTGTAAAATATTATATTAAACTTGGATAGGATGCATGAAACGAGAAAAAAGGACGTCACTCAAATTTAACATTTCAATTTGTAATTGTTATTCATTTGTTTTAAAAATTTTATCTATAGCTAATAATGCTGTTGAAGGATAGCATAATTGTTTTACTTCAGTTTTAAATCAATGCCGATGAATTGACTCGCTACGTCAACCATATGGGTGATGTATAAGGTGGATCTCAGATGCTATTAGATGTTATAACAATTATATTGTTAATACAATATCGTACGATTAACTCGTAAATCAGTAATGAATACAGACACATGCTTGGAACTGTAGATGGTTATAATGATGAGTGGGTGGTAAATTCCTAGATATGTTTCCCGTAAAAAAAAAAAAAAAAACGATTTGCGTCACTGTAGACGTATATACAACTGCTGCAGCACAGTAATAATATGATGTGTAGTCGAACATCTCCTGCGCCGAGTGAAATATTAGTAGGTCCAGCAGGTATACTGTGGTCGCCACGGCGGCGGCGCGGGGAGGGTTGCCGGAGAGACGAAAAAACAAAAATATGTTGTTCGCTATATTTATTATATAATATTATATGGATACGCGTATGTGTGTACCTACATAAAATATCGTCGTCGGCATTGCAATCGCACAGTGACACCGACCAACCGGTAACCTGAATTACGATCGATTTCGTGAAAAATATCGCCGAATTCCCGACGTTACCTGTGTAGAGTTTTATATGTTGTGTGTGTAATATGTTCACATAGGTACCCCGCAAACAAAAGAACGATAAATCCGTTGCGGCCGACGCATGAATCCCGTACATAACGATGGACGCGACGATAAAGTACGCCCGAAATTTTACCGAGATAATACCTTTACGACCGACTACTATTATTATTATACACGACGACGACGACGTGTGCGCGTGTGCGTACAGGGTGCGACGAGACGAGACGAGATTTTTGTGCGTATATGTAATATTTTTTTTTTTTTTTTTAAACACGTTTATACGAACGACTTTGATTAATTTTGTCGATAAACAGGACGCGTTTGACAACAATACCATATTATATAGTATAATAATATGTAATAATTGTAAATGCAATAATATAAATCGAATTGGTTTTTTTTAATATTGTAAACGCGGTAACTGAAAATCGTATTATACGCGATATTATGATATATCTGTATACATATTTTTAAGTGCATTGCATAATATACGGTTGGCGCCTACACGAATTCATATTAATATAGTGCAGCGATATTATTATTACGAAAAGTGTGACCCCAAACAACAATATCATATTATTATAATATATGTTACGTGCTCTTGGGTGAAGCGTAGCAGTCGACTTTTACAAGTTAATATTATATCGTGTTCGTATGATTTCGTTTGAAGAGTTTGGGACGCACTGCAGCGCCACGTATATTATTATTATTACTATAGAATAGACGGGATAACATATATATATATATATATATATATTGTGTCGTATGAATCGACGGCTATATATTGTTTGGTGAACGGGTCGTGTAGGGGTTGGCGAGCGGCGCGCGAAGACGACGACGCGGGATTTTCGATCCACCCTGTGCACGGGAGTCGTCGGGCGGTCAGCAATAAATAAACGTGGGCCCCAAGGCCGAAAATCTATCTTTCCGACATTTATTACCATTTTTTTTTATTTCACATAGACGCGCACACACAGACACACATGCTATATACACAATATGTATATTATATACATTGTGTACAAGAGTTTTTAACTTTGAGACGTCGCGCGACCGATGTTTTCAGACCACGATGGCGTCGATTTGACCATACCATTATTCCGGGACATATATAGAATATAATATATTATATATATTATACTTTACGACAGACGGACGCGCAATCCATCGAAAGGCGACAAATCAAACGGGCTGCAGCGGGAGCAGGGATGTCGGCCGTTCGGCCCCATATCACATTATGACTCGTGTCTATATATATTTAATCGTCCTCCGTTATCTCCGGGCTCGCAGCCACCGCCACCACACACGCGCTTTCTCTCATACACACACACACACACAATACGAGACGTATAATGTAATATAATGACCAATAATAACGTATATACATGTTTTTGACTGCAGCGACCACGTGAAATATCATCACGAGATGCGCCAAACCTGCAGCTCAAACCTGCGCACCGTCCAAGTCTTTCAGTCGATCGCGCTTTGTTTAATAGCCTCGCGGTCCCTTGCAGATGCGTAACCAACGAATTTCCACACAAAACTTGGAAACAGTAGACCTAATAACAAAAATCCATTACCTGCCACAATACACATATAGGCTCCAAACTCAAAAGCCATCCTAACCATCTATAGTCTCTCGCGGTTATCATTGCTCACTCTTCCTGACGGTCCACCACGCCGCTAATAAAGACGTTGGTGCGTTTGGACTTCCCGAGACAATGATTAAATTAACAAATTTTGTTCTGAAGGATTCCAACACTGCAGAATGGCTTTCCTTCTCGTGTGTCTTGTACGTTAATATACTATTATTATGTATCTGTACGTTTAATAAGTCATCTCAAATAAATGATTATAAAAAAAAAAAAAACCATCATACGATGACTTTGCAGACACGAGTTATTTACTTGTGTGTATATATATATATATATAATAGGTGTGTGTGTGTGTGTGT
>JACXSJ010002260.1:0-50670 GCA_014851325.1 Pentalonia nigronervosa | reverse complement strand
GAAGGCCAGTAAGTGGGATTTGGTGGAGAAAGTATATTAAAATTATTTATGTTGATAAAATTATGCAAAACGACGCCACGAGGGTTGTTTGCGCGACAGCCCCAAACATGATGCTTAGCATTGAAGTCCCCACCTATTATAAAATTATTTTTAACTATGTTAAAAAAGTCAGTAAAGATGATATTAGTTATATTATGTCAGGGAGGAGAGTAGAAAGCTCCTATAGTAATTGGAATGCTATTTAGTTTAATCAATATCATACAAGACTGTATATAATCATGGCAATAGTTGGGGAGAGGATAGAAATGGATAGTGGATTTGACGAATATCGGTACACCACCATGAGCTGTGTTGTCCGGATGGTTAACATAGATATTTATAGAAAAAAAAAACCAAAAAAAAAAAAAATGAAAATGAAAAATGTCTATAGATAGTTTTAAAAAGTCAAAATATTTTGAAAATTTTATGATTTACAGAAAATAATAATATAAAATTAAAAATTTCAAGGATCTATGGCTATTTTTTTTTTAGTTGCTCTAAAAAAACTCAATTTATTTCTTTAAAGGGTTTGCGTAAAATTTTCAATTTTTTCTTGATTTTTATTTGTTGCATTTGTTATGATTATTTAAAAAAGTACTGAGGAATTTCCATTTTGACCTTTCAAAAGTAACAACTAGATCCAGTCACCTATCAGATACCCCTCAAAGTGGACAATTGAAGAATTTTTCGTATTACTTTTCGTGTATATAGATACAAATAAAAAAAAAAAAAAAACATTATTGTAAAATCAGTTTATTCATTGCTCCTTTGAGAATCTAAAATTCCCTGCATTATATCCTTTCACTTTTGTTTAAAATATAAAAAAATATTTCTTATATATTTATTTAAATATGTATACTTATACAAGTTTTTTAAGTTTTTTCTTTCCAAAAAGTTGTTAATACGAAATCCGATTAAGATAAACGGTCACTGGCGTCTGGCAGATGCCCGCGAGAATAAACACGTTAAGTCGGTTGGCTAAATTCGTACGACCCAACCCAAGTTTTGTGACCGTGAATCATTCGCACAAAGTAAACCAAAAAATCATAAATTAACTGTTTTTTAGTGTAATATATAAATACAAATTGTTGGTGTGTAGGCAGTTTCCTAAGCGTTTCGTTTAAACAGTAATTTATATAATTAGGTTTAGGAAATTAAATACGATTTTGTTGTACACATGTATATACTATATATTATGGTTAATATGAATTAGTTATTTTAAAGGTCTTATGAAATATAATGTACATATTCGATGAATCATAATTAAATCTAATATTTAAATAGTATAATATGGCATAGGACTTAATTATCTAATATTTAACAATAGGTTTGTACTTATTTTATTTAAATTTCCAAATCTGGAATAATTTATGGGATTTCAAGTTCCCAAATGTTGTGTGTATTTGGAATGCCAAATAAATACAAATTCCCCATCATGTTTCACTGACAATTTTATAATCATAAAAATAAGTTACAATTCTAATATATATGATTATTACTAAAACTCTAGTTTTTTTTATATACACGTTATAAAGGTTACCTGTTTATTTAAAATTCAATGAACAATAATAATAAAACTTTTAAAATAACAATCAAGACAATTTAAATTTGTATCTTTTATTTCCACTTATTAATAGTTTCACAACAGATCTAATAATTAAGTGTATTCATATTTATATCTGTACAGTATTTATATATATTTTAGTATTTATACTGAACATATTTTTGAATGTATGCATATAATTTTTTTTATTGTATAGCTTTTATATTATAGTTTATTTTGAATATTACAGGATGAAACTTCAATAACTATTTAATAAAAAAATATAAATTTGGTATTTAAGATTTATAATTAAATATAAGTACAAATTAAATTAAGAAGTCGTTATCACGAATATTTTATACTATAATGTTAGAGACAACGATAGGGAACTGAGCGAAAAATGTTTATGTTCACGAAAGAATATAAAAATAGAGAGTGACAACAACAGAAATTATGTTTTGTAAAGTAGGTAAAAATTTGACAAGGGTGTGAAAAATGTCACATTTGATTTTATTATGGTGTGAATAATGATACGTTCTATACATTTTCGATAAAAAAAAAATTAAAATCGGAATTAATAAAATAAAAACATGGATAGACTTATGTGAAAACATGTAAAAACCTGATCTAATAGTAAATAAATAAAATAAAATATAATAAGGTATATTCGAAAATACGAGTTGAACAGTATCATTTAGAAGTATTTTTCACGAAAGTTTTAAATTATTTATGAAATGGATTGATCACTGACTAACGAAGAAAATGTAGATTCCAGCCAAATAATAAAAGAGAAATTTAGAAATATATTTGGGGAGGTCTATTGCAGGGTGATTTTTTAATAATACAAATTAATATTTTGAAAATTATTAACGTTTTTTTCTTTTCCTTTTTTGTGATGTTCATTGAAACAACCTCAAGGTCTTTGTCATACTTATTACAAAAAAATGTTTGCTTATGTAAAGCGTTTGTGTGAACAAAATGAAATAATAATGAATTTTTTTTAAGCTTCTTATGGTTCTAAGAATATGTTATTTGTTATTTATAACCACCAATTTTAATTTTATACCATAATTTAATAATATAATAAAATGTTTAAAAAAAAAATACAATAACAATTATTATTAGATAGGTGCCCAGACAATTTCAGGGATATCATATAAATTATAAATTCACTAAGGATGCATTAATTTGACTGATAGACAGCCAGTAAATCCATAAACAATTATTTAAGTCCTTTCTCGTCAGCACTCCGAGAAAGTACGAGACCGCAATCAACCGACTCAGAATTAGATATTCCCACCCGACTCACTTATATATTTTAATGATGGAAGAAGAACCGTCTATTTGCACATACCGAGGTGTTCTCACAACAAAACACATCCTAACCGAATGCAGATTATATTTTATAAGGAGAGAAAATAATTAAACATAACCAAAAACCTAGATGAGAAACTAAGCCCGAATCCAACAAATGTAGACAGTACCGAAATATACTTGTATGTAATTATGACTATTATAAATTCATAAAATAATATTATATTATTATTTATGATATATAATAAATATATAATTAATTAATTAAATAATTATTGGCTTTTGGTAAATTATGCATTTTTAAATGGAATGACAAATGTTCGTAAAAACATAACTTATTTAAAAAAGGAAAAGAAATTTTAGTAGAATACTGAAATATTTCACAGATCTAAAATATTATATATTTATTATGTAAACGTCATTACAAAGTAGAAAACAGAAATACGTATGCATGTAATATTAATATGCACATATGCGTGTAAACTATACAGAATATCATTATTTTTAATCAGGCAGGCTCGGAACGTACTTATAATTAAATTGCTGAATCATATTATTACAAACCGTGTTGGGAGATTGGTTTACACTATAGGATGCGATAGATAATAATGTAGCCAGCGAACTTAATGTGAGAGCTTCATTACCGCCAAAATGAAATCGTATCAACAGTAAAACGAATAACGTCATGGAAATGTGCACAATTCCAAACAACAGTACAAAACGTTCGTTATCATACGTATATAATATTTTTATGTCTTAAGCCTTGTTATATTATATTATTATTATTATTTGTATATACCCACATATGCACGATCTACACGATGTACATGACGTATCCGGGTGTCCCGTGTAAACTTTTTGAACGATTTTATGATAGCAATGAGAGGAATCGAAAACTTATTTTTTGAAATGTTTTCAGTTGTTTACACCATAATTTAATTATTGTAAACATGTCCCAAAAATGCGAGTACAGAATGAAGAATTTTCATCCCCTCCCCCTCTCCCCACGTGCACCAATATTGTTTTGATGCGTCAGATGATTTCTGAAATTTTCCAACAGCAGACATGACTCTCTAAGGCACTTAAGACAGTTTATGTTTCATCAAAGTAACGATTTGAGTACTTGGCAATTATGTATTCAAAGTTTAAGGCTACCACGAAATGTACTCTTAAGTACTCTTAAAAAACCATGCATTCGAATAAATCAAAATATGTTTTCAATTCCATTCTCAGACATGAGTTTACTCTCATGGCTCTTAATGAAAAACTGGAATCACCATAAACATCGCACATAATTATGAAATAATATATTTTAATCATTGGGTTAAATTTAAGTAATACAATACCTACATTGATATCATATGAGATTTACTTTAATAGTTATTATTGTACTCGTACGCTCCAACAAGCTCATATATCAAAACGGTTTTACCTTTAATATTTGTTATATTGTATTATTTCGTTATTATTTGAATAAAAAAAAAAAATGTATTTGGAATGTTTCCTCGACGGAGTGTGCTGTTAGTAATTATACGGGTTTTAATGATAGCATCCAGGTTTCGAAACTGGGAGCGTTTGCTTTTTTTTTACTCGACTGAAAATCAAGTCTAATGCTACGGACATTAATATCATGTTACTAAATTGTCAAATATGAAATTTGAAATTGTTTTTTTAGTGTTTCAGTGGGATTATTTTAGATGCTATTATATATTTGTTTAGTATTATTTCTACTAGGAGATGACACGGCACAGATGATAGCCACTGGCCACTGTTAAAAACTCAATTCTTCCTATAACTTTTCATTTATAGTCAAATGATCAACTCATCTTTATTTATTTGGACCATCCGTCTCGACTACGGTCGTGGCCCATGGCCATGGCAATACAAATATTCCAACGTTTTGATAATAATAGTTCCGGAAAAACAAGCTTTATAACTGATTCCCGGTATACCGATGGTTTCGAGCAATACTGTCATTGTGGTTACGCGATTGACGTATGATTTGTCGATTCCCGGTCACACTGTTCATGGTATTGTTTCAAAATCGTTTGTTGGTGTATTAATTTAATTTATAAGTTTATTATAGAGGGAAATTATAAGTTATCTATTAATAGAGTTTTTAAAAAGCTACATGTTTTGAAATTCGGGTATGAAATTTTTCCCTGAAATGAGTAGTTTTATATTAAAAAATAACATTTGATTTTAAATAATAATTTAATAATAAATTTTTTGCTTATTTAAATTTTTTAAAGTGTTTATAATGAAGTTTTTACGTTGACCGTCAAACTCATTGTGTTATATTATTATAATAAATTGTATATTTTTATAATCGGAGTTTTTAAAATTAATATTAAAGAATATACATATAAAAGCATTGCAGTTCTAAGGATTTTAGTTTTTCGAAAAATGTTTTGACGGCTTAATTAAAAATACATACCTATATTTTATTTTTGTTATTTACATTTTTATACAAAACAATTTCTAGTAGGTGAGACTGAATATCACTGTTATGGTGGTGCTAACCAAAGAGTTACATCAGAACAGAGAATATGAAATCCAACCTTGAAAATAAATTAGAGGAAAAACTCGCAATCATATTTTTACTAAAGAATTTTGGAATTGAGATGCCCCGTAAAAGTTCTATTAAATAAAGAAATGTAATTTTGATTTTGATTAGATAATTGAATCATTTTTTAGAGAATGTTTTTGTAGTCAACTTTAAGAAATCACTGATTAAAACATTTAGTTTTTATTATTAAATTAGCGAGTTAATATTATGTAATACTGTATAATGATTAGTTAATATAAAAAATTCGATGATTTCATTTAAAAATAATTTTATTGTCATTGAATTCCTAAATGATATATTTTTTTCCAAGAGGTTTGTTAACTTGTCAATAATTTAATCTTTTAAAACAAAAACCTAATTTCGTCTAATTGTTGTGACTCCTGTTGAATTGTAAATTGTTAATTAATTTTAATTAATTATACGTTGAACAATGTTTTGATAATAATTAATAGATTATTTATTTTATTTAATATATATAGATACATCCATAAATATTTTGATACTTGATCGAAAATATTCTGGTTATAAGTGTTATATGACGTGTAATAAGGTATACATTTTCAATAGAGTTTGCATATTTTTATAAAATGCTAAGAAGTAAAGTAAGCTAAAAACTGATTTATATTTTATAAATAAGCAGAATTTTAAATTTAAATTTTACATAATTTTGCATATTTTATTTTTAACATTTTTATGATAGTTTTGAACTAACGCCTTTGAATGTTGTATATTCATGGTAAATATATAATTTTATTTTCTACAATCAAGTGTTGTATGTAATTTTTTAATATTTTTGTTTAAATAATAATTAATATTTTAAACCGTATCATTTTTTTTAAAGAGTTGATTTGTTATCTGTTTTTTTTTTTACTTATTGACAAATAATTTATGACAGGTACTTATAATGTCCCTTTTTTTAAGGAATACTCAGTATTATTATAATTTGTAGACCCGCAAACTTTTTCACTCGTCACTCACTACTTGTCAGTAAAAAGTTTTATATAGACATTTTTGTTATTTTTAGAATATATATTTTACGATATTTAAAGCCATATTTTTGAATTATAAGACCCTGAATACATATTTATACACTGTTAAATGTTAAGAGCCAATAATCCCATTTCCGATTATAGTTAATGTAATATGATAAATAATAATATGATATTTTTAAATTAGTTTATTTTACAATCATAGAAATAATCTATCAATATAATGCACGACTGAAATAATAATCTTAGGAATTTGAATCGTTATAAAGTAGGCGGAATAGCAAATGTAAGCTTTACTTTATTACTATCTTTGTTTTATGAATGATTATCCTTATAAATGCAGGATTTAAGAAGCTTTATGGACTGAAAAGATAACCTTAAATATGTATTAATATAAGCAGACACTAAAAATACAAACATTATTTTCAACAAACAAGATTTAATGAATTTAAAATACAATATATTTTACAGTATTATCATCAGCAAAAATATCTTCAATTTGTTTAATATAATGATTGTGTATGATATATTAAAAAATAATATGTTCCTAATATTATAACTTTTATTACAATATATTAATATTATTTTTATTTTGAAATTAAGTGCTGAATACATCATGATTTATGAACTTGTAAATTAAATAATTATAACATTTTAATACATTTAAACAATTTTATTTGACGTGAGGATTTTTTAATCTATGTTATTTGATATACACACATTTAGAGACTATAATCGGAACACAGTAATATTGTAATTAAACGTAATAGTTTTTCACAGATTATACTTTTAACCAATACGTGTCATTAGTATATTAAAGAACAAAATAAAATTGTTATTAAATAAAGCAATTATAAATATTTATAGGTATAATGTACTATATTGTATGTTTTTGACAGAAACACAATATTATTTTGTACAGAAGTGACATTAAACATCGTAAATTATACTGAAATATAAAATTTTTATGATGAACTTTATTTTAAATTATACAATCTGTATGTATAACATTTGCAATAAGCATTTTGCAATAAATTATGATACCTATGAATTTTGACTCAATTAAAAACCAACCACCTAATTGCTTGAAGATTTGATATTTCTAGAATTTTAATTTAATTTTTACATTATAATCTATACATAATTCTGTATTATTTTATATTCATGCTAATACTGGGTGTAGAACATTATTAAAAATATTCATGATATATTGATGTGCCCCTCTTTATTTAACAATTTTTAAAAGATGAATTAATTGTATTATAGTCATATATGTTTTTAAATTTCTTATATATGTATCAGTCAATAATAGCCAACATATATTTTGATTTAAGTACCTAGAATGGATTGTTCAAAATTAAATTTATGTTCCAAATAAATTATAAATACCATTATTTATGAAACGCAATTAAAACATTTATTATTTGAATTAACATTATTTTATGTTTTGAAACAATTTACGTATAATATTATTACTATTACTTATTTTAAAATAAATTTTTGAATAATATTTATGTCAATGAATAATGAAGGGAGTTAATATAAACAGATAATATAAAATTATGTGCATTATAACTAATAACCAATTTTACTAAGGTTACTGAAAAAATATTACGTTCTGTGGATTGATAATTGAATACTAAATGGACAAAATATATCTAAAAAGTTACATTTTTAAAAATTTAAACATATTATTTTTATAAAAAATTCCATCATTTTTTAAGTGTAACTAGTAATTATTTACATTAGGTATGGTCTACTTAAACATTTTTATCATTATTAATTACTTAAATATTATTATAATATTAATAATTAATAATTAATAATCGTATATTTCTAAACCAAAATCAAATAAACTATAATGACATTTATTTTTAAGATAGTGAATTTAAGATAAAATCTATATGAAAACTTATTACTATATATATTTTAATCACTTTTATTTCAAATAAATTAAATGTTATTTTAAATTATAGTTACTAAAGTTTATAAATTATATATATTTGTATTAAGTTGGAATTTTTAAAATACATCTAATGTTTATTTATTCATACATATTTGTATTTATTACATGATCTAGATCAATCTAATTTTAATTTTATGGATTTACCATGAATTTAAATCAACAGTATGCTGTGTGTTATAAATTAAAATGTAATATCATAATAAATACAAAAAAATAGAATATCTAATTTCTTTTTGTATCCTATGAGTGGAAAATTATTATTTTTATATACATTTTAAATTTTGAACATTTCGATAATACTCGTACACTATAGGTACTATTGAAAATATTAGTTAAGGATGAATTAAACAATGTACCTCAATTCTAACCTTTTTTTAACAACAATTAATCTGAAATGTTTAAAACTCATGTGCGAATATTTAAACACTAAACTAAGAAAACAATTAAATTTTTTTTTTTTTTTGAATCCGGCATACATAATATGGTTAAATATTAAAGAATCGTATACATATATTTATTGATACCACCTACCTATTTAATAATCTATTTCGGGCGTCTCTTAAAACAGCATAATAAAATTGTATAATGGAAGTTATTGTACTCTTAATATCTATTCGTCTTACCTTCAATAAAAAAAAACAAACAAAAAACACCGGAAAACGCATACGAAAATGTATCCACAAAGTTAGCGTTTCGTCGTCGGTGATGAGTGGGAGCGTGTTCAAGAACTCGATCGTTCTCACTGGGTTCAGCACGTGTCGCGACTGGTCGCGGGCTTTGAGAGTTCCGTCGGTTTTTCCTACGGCGCAAGGTCACATTTGTTTGTCCCACTCCCTCCACAACAACCCCTATTTATGAAAACTCTATGCCCGCGCGTGAGCACTACAAAGCACGACGCTGTAAAATAACCATTCACGCTGCAGCCGAACAGAGTTTAAATGTTTGTACACTGGTAAAATAATTGTTATCATTATTGTAAGTATAATATTTCTGGACCCCTGCACCGCGTATGCATGTTCATTTTAAAACTAAATATCTTTAAAGTGAACGAAACGTACCTCTATTGCCTATTAGCCGAACGAAACATTTCGCTTTTACCTTAAATTATATATCATAGGTAGTGTTAAGACTAGATAACAAAAAAATTATCTGAATAAAAATAACTAAACTTTATTTTATCTAAGATATAGATAAAAGATACTCAAATCAAATTCATCTTCCTAAAAATCGAAAGATAAAAATATTTTATTCAGATAAATTACATATTATTAAGTATATAAAAATAAATTTAAATTTAATGATTACAAAAAAAAAAAAAAAAATTATATTAATTTACATTGTGCTTATATAATACAGTTGTTTTCATCTGAATTTATTACATGCTGTTTATTACTAAGCGTTAACTTAAAAAAAAAAAAACTACGAAATTAGAAATAATTATGGTAATAATATTTATTACAGGTATAATATTTTGTAGACTATGTTATGTTACTTACAAGATGCGCCTGAGGCAAAAAGAATACAATTTAGAAATTTTCGAACATTTCTTTAAAATGTTTACAAAAATTTATCTTGTGAAATGTAAATAAGTGAACTATTTAGCTAAAATAAATATTAAGATAACTTGTAATTATTTATCTAGATTAGATGAAAGATAAATAATTATGTAGATAATTTATCTAGATGTGTCCTCACAATAATCATAGGTACCTAATATATATGTGCCGATGGTGTAAATTAGGCAATAAAGTGAATGCCTAGCCATTATTATAAATTCCTAACATTAGTAGACGATAAGTCAATGCCTGATAATATAGGCAATATTGTAAAAATCAATTATTTTGTTAATACATTTACAACTATGACTAGAAAATTTCATTAATGTCTAATACTGATAGACAATGATGCCAATTTTGTTTAACAAAATATTTAAATTAGGCCAGAAATTTATAAATACAAGATAAATTATACATAAATATTTATTTTCATAATTTGATGTACTGTAATACTTTGAATTGTACAAAACATTACTTTTTTTATATTTTTACGTCATACTGAGCTGTATTGATTTATGATATGTTATCGTTCCGTTTTTTTCTCATCAATTAATAAAAAAATTGCATATTAGAATTTTATTTTAATTTTTTCAATCTCCATAGTAAAAATTAAACAAAAATATATAAACTCAGTTTCATTGACGTCGGAACAAAACGATAACAGTAATTTGAACTGAATGTGAAATGAACGTGAACTGTGTACAAACAAATCGATCGAATTTAAATGTGATTAATATAGGCGGATACTAGATACATTTTATGTAATGTGATAGTACACGTGCGTGTTACAATATTTCTACAAATATTATAACAGATAAGTTATCGCGATTTATGTTGTAAATGTATCTAATATATAGATGACAGATGTATCCTATAGACTCCTATATTTTATTTAATAGGTACCTAATGTACGACCATGGACATATTAAAGCCGATAAGTAGATTATTGTTAGTACTGATTATACCTAGATAAACGGATAAATCGATTTTACAATGCAAGGTCATTTCTAATGCAACAAACAAATAAATGATTTAATATTTTTTATCAATTATATCTGAAACAGCCTCGAATTATGTTCATAATCTAGGAAATATTTCTAAAAGCATCATTGCCTGATAATAATAGACATTAACGATATTTCCTAGTCAATATCGTATACTGTCTAATTTGATCGGAAATATCGTTATTGACCAGTCATTAACATTAATTTCTTAATTTACGTCTTTGTCGGTAACATATTTATTGTATATCAACTTGAATTTATTTTCAACCGAATGAGTATATTTTTGTTTACTTTAATACAAATGATTTTTAGTACAATCAGTGCATAATCAATTTTAACTTCTCGTAATTACACGATTTACCAGTATATATAAAAGACATTTGGTAATAATATTGTGTGAAAGATAAGAAAACGTGGTAAATCAGTATCTTTTAATAACTGATATAGCCATAAGCGTTTTATAAAATGCAAAAAAAAATAATAATGTACTATGGCCTTCTCAAATACCTATGTAGATTATTATTTGAAGAATATTAATTTGAAAGGCATAGTGTAAATACATAATATATTATATTATGCTTATTGTTACTTATTAATATCATTTATATTTTTTTTATTGCAAAACCAAAAATTAACAGCTTATACTGTTGAAACTATTGAAGGTACTAATATACAGTATTAAATTGAGGTTCTTACTTGAAAAACAGAAGCTTATATCTCCACAGAAAACTCCTTAAGTAGTACAAAAAATCTGAAGAATTTGAAAATACGGTCTTTAAGTAAATTTATAAATTCCGAAAATCAGATTTTGCACAACTGAATTGTTGAAGGAAAAAATGGGGTGAATATGCATGTGAATCAACTTGTACGTATATATTAAAATTATATATACGTATATATTGCATAAAAATGATGGAACTTTTTATAATATTTTATTATACCGCTATTTTTTAATCCTTTAATATAAGACAAAATGTAACGAACGATAAGGAATCATACAAGTATATTTTATTTTGAAGCTATTGAGAATCGTGCAATACCACGAAAATTCGATCAAATTAAAGAATTGCTTTACAATAGCAGAACCTAACATTACAGTGCCTTTTTTTTTTTTTTTTTTTTCAACCGATCAACAGGGGCGAACTGTTAGCTTACGCGACACACTACTTGCCCCTAACATTACAGTGCCTAACCTTTGCATTACCAAATACTGTATACAATCATCTCATTTACCGTAATTTCACATTTTTAATAAATATATTTACAATTTTCAATAAACTTACAAAATAATAATATCAAAGAAATGTTTTGTTAATAATAAATATAGATTATAAGATAATGAGATATATTTCAATATACATCATTTTAGCAGAAAGAAACTATCAAGTTAATTTTTTTTTTTATATTTACATTTATATAGATTGCGTTTTATTAATTTTATCATTCCAAATCCAAGAATCTATAAACCGGACATATTCGTGTACACAGTACAGATAGTTTTATGGTTTTTCGACTAACATCATAAGATCTAAGTCATTATTTATTGCTTATATAAAATAATGTCTACTACATTTTAATTCATCATCAGTGTTTAATTAACCAATCAAGTGTTCAATATGTTTTACAAAAGACAGTGTTTACCGCAGAGGAATTTCTATAACGTTTAAATGGATTATGCATAAATATGTTTTATAATACTCTATGGCGAGTTTATATAATGTAAGTACTATTTGTACAAAAATTTAAGTTTAGAAATTGTTATGCAAACTTTATTATTAATTTAGGTTGATGGTTTGATATTTTATAAATAAAAAATATAATATTATAATTACACAACAATCCAATATAGTAAGATAATATCACAAGGCCTCATTTTGAGTATAATTTTTCTACTCGTTTTTGAGCTGTTTAACTTTGTTTACTAAGAATATTATAAGTTTGGAAGATATTATGTTAGCATGGTGATTTGAACATTTTAGTAAGTAATACTAGTTTATCAACATTCATAATTTGTAAAAATTATCCAAGTATGATAAATATTAGACTTAATATCAACCTCATTATATTTTATATTTCTGTAAAATCATTTATTTATTTTACCTAGAAGTGTAGCTCTTCTATATTCCAGTTCGACGTAATTTATTATTGCTATCTCCTCCGAAACTAATTGATTCATTTTCATAAAACTTGATTTTTATATTCGTTATTATCTGAAGAATGCATATATTAAGTTTGTCATTTCTAAACGCTATTATTATTTAATTATGATTAAGAACTCATCTACATAATAAAGAGAATATGTTCTGACTGACTACCAACACATTCAAAACTATGATAGATAAGGACTTTAAATTGTCACGGTTGTTTTGTACCAAAATGTAAGGGTGCACTTATAACTTATTTTTTTTAAAATTCACATTTTAAAAATGGGCTATCACACTGATTTTATTTCGACATATAAAAATCGAATATTTTTGAAATCAACGAAAGAAAATTCATGATTTAACGCCAGGATGAGTTTCAACGCTTGTGGAAATGTGGAATACTGGAATTTATATCATGAAAATTAATGAGGTAATAAATAAAAATATATTATTACGTTCATGTTTCATTTAAATCTAGAAATCAGATTTACGTTTATGAAAATGATGTGATAAATCTATCATACATTTATCATACTTGTTATGAATTATGATACTGAATTGTGATGTGTTGTGATAATAAACAATATTGTCTTGCAAAGCATAAAACAATTTGATTGACTATAACTACCTAACGCTCCACCTCACTTTTGTTCACAGACAAGTCTTACTGCACCTAGAATCATTATTATAACAAACCGAGAAACCAATCGATTAAACATCTCAATTGTCCAGTTTAATTTATTTTAAAACTGTAAATAGTTACAACTTAGTAGGGACAGCGTGGCATTTCAATTGTACTTGTTGTACCTAGTATAATAAATGTATACGTAATAGCCAATAAGTACTTTAAATCTGCCTACATGCTTAATGATTATAATAAAGCGACTATTGTGTAAGTATCCTTTTTTTACCCTTTTGATGTCAGTATACATAATATACATTGTGTATAATTGACATTTTAAATATGTGTTGTTTTCACACAGATATTCGTTTGATGCAACCAACGATGTCGAATATCTACGAAGTTGTTATTACGTATGCAGTGTATGCTATTATGATCACACATTTCGACACGATTATGGGAAGGATAATAAATTATAATATATATGTACCGTTGGTAAAAATAACTATAAAAATTGTTGTAACTTTTATACTTTTAGATTCTGAACGGAGCGATGAATGTCTTAATTTTACAGTGTTGTGTGTGTTTATTTTTTGTGTGTCTGTCATCACGTTTTAAGGCAATAAAAGTGCTTTGATTTTTTTTATCATCTTTTTTTCTGATAGAAAAGTGAATCTAGTTGGTACTTTCGGGGGTCAAAAGTAAAAAAAAAATTAATAGTTTTTAAACAATTCGGGAAAAACAAAAAAAAATTAAGAAAAAGCAGGAATTTTTTCGCAAAGAAATTTTGATAAAAGATGTTTTTTATTTTTGGTATAATAAAAGAAATAATGACCGTAAATACATGAAAATTTCACTAAATGTTTATGTAAACATTTTCTATAAACTATAAATGTTTCAAAAAATGTTGATTTTTTTAAGCTATCAATTTTCAGATTTTTTTTATTATTGTCGATAAAAATATTTTCAGTCAGTCAAAAAAAACATAAAAATGTAATACAATGTTCTTACAATATTAGTTATTTCGATGTAATTTAAATATATTTTTTATGGGCCTTCGAAACTTTTAAAGTATACTATGATATTTTATACATTCAATGATTTTTTTAAATGCTATGTTTTCTGTAAAAATTAATTCAACCTACTGTATTATCAATATTAAAATGAATTATTTTAATAGTAATAATATAATAGTTATAATTCTATGAACTTAGTTATGTAGGCTGAGAAACCGTCTTCGTTCAGAATCGTTTTTCGTATACAATGGTTTATATGATTGAATTCAAATTTAACACACCTATGAAAGTGATTCACTCGACATATATTGTGCAGCAAAGCGGTATCCACTTACTGACATTTTTTAAGTTAAATGTCTGCAGAAAATACCGACAATATTTCCTCTATATTATGTGTTTTCGTTACACAAAAATCCAGCAGTTATTGAATTTGTTGTTCAAGGTTGATTTTCTTTTATGATTATAAAATTATTATAATAAGGTCGTTCCGTTTCGTGTCAATGCGTCATCAAAATTGAGTCCAACGTATACTTTTACAGAAAGTGTTAGCTACTTGACATTTTTTCTCGTTCTTATCTTAAAGTTTATTTTGTTTCATTAACGTCATAATATTTTTATCGCAAAATAAATCAAGTCAGTTTTAGAACTGTTCGCGAAGGGATATAATCGCAGGTTCAACCGCATAGAATTAGTAATTTTACATTATACAACATGATGTGCAGTATAAATAAATACTTAGATATTATATGTTTGGATTTTGATTATACTATATAATATATAAATATAGGTAATCTCATATTAATAGTATTACATTTAACATCATAATATTTTACATTTTACAATATCTAAATTTCACCATTAATGTTTATTATCACATATACATCAATATATATATATATATATATATATATTATATAAACGCTGTCGTTAAATTGGTCACTAAGTATTTTCCTCCACAGATGTAATATAATTTTAACATAATTTATGTGTTGCAGAAAATGTAGAGAAAATTATATTATATACTACATTCAAGCTTGTCACGTGGTATTACAATAAAATTTTAATTCATAATGAACAATTAATGTATTGTAAGTAAAAGTTTGAAAAACTATATAACACTATTTATTTTTTCAAATAATTAACGATCTAACGATACATTTTTAAATTGTTTTTCATTTATTTTTAAAACAAAAATTGTATCATTTGAGTTTTCAAAGTTTTCTATTCCAAAAATGGCGTATTTCTCAAATGACCTTTTAAGATAGAATTTTCGCGATCACTGAAGTGCTTATATTATCTGTTTAGATGGTTTCTTTTGTTATTTTCTTTGTGAGTTGGTTTTTCTCAATTACGGTTCGAGGAAAATTTATACTGATGTTTGAATGTTTTTAACTAGTTCATTAGGTGCCAGAAGTTAAAAGTGCCACGGCAGTTGTATATAGCTGATTATTATCATGCACAGAGAATCGATAGTAATTCATACTATGCTAGTTTGGACCGTCATTTTATAATCTATTTTGGCATTTTGAATTGACACACACACACAGTTAAAACATTTATATTATATACAGTGCGTGTATTTGGAAATCGTATTGTGTTGTTTTGTTATTGTTGTACATTTTGTACTCAACACTTCATTTTCGTAGTTTGTATTAAACGAAGTTAAATGTATTTAATTTCCATGTCAAATATCTGTTTTTAAAAATTGTTTTGACTGCATCGTTTTATTTAACATTTAAATAACTTAATACCATTAATTTGCTATATATATGTTTTTTTTTCGTTATAGTTTTTATTTTCTAAAAATGATCTCTTTTAGTTTTTTATATTTTCAAATTTTATTATTTAAATACTACAGTTTAATTATTATTTATAATAGAAATAAAATGCGTCCGAACACTTAATTTATTGCAAACAATTTTACAACAAAGTAATACTTTAAATATTTCCATGATTTCGTATTCATACAACCACTGTGTTTTGGTTTTATTTAAATCAAGTATAATTCATTAAAATGGATAAAATTTTATTAAATTCCTTCATACCATTTAGAAAATATAATAATTTTACAATAATCTAAAATAATGCATATCAACCGTTTGAAATAGAAATAGAATACCTAATATTAGTATAAATAGTAACTTTAGTTTAATACAGTGTTGTTTATACGTAGATATATTATTTTTCCATCATACCTATTTTTATAACTATTGATTATTAAATTAAAGCAAACAAGTATTCAAAGTGAATACTAAAATTATTTGTTTTTCATAACATTTTGTACTAAAACATTTCGAAAACTATTCAGTTTGCGATATGATCATATACAAAGGAGATTAAAATACAACTCAAGTATTACGGTATTATTTATAAGTTCACGTAGCCCACACAGTTTAAATAAGTTTTAAGGAAATCGTGACGCGAATTCACGAGAAACTCGGGCAGGTGGTGAATTTTGTTGTAAGGTAAAATCATTATAAATAAATAAACAAATCTTTTGTCGTCATTGCTTTCCATTTCTGAGAAACAGAGCGTGTGGTTATAACGCCCATGTACAAATGGGGAAGATGAATTATTTTCGAAATTAAACCCAGGAGAGACTAACATAATAGGCGTTTTGGAAATCAACTAAATGAAAATAATATTGCTGTTAGTTAAATGAGGTGGCGTACCTACGTCGCCTTGTGAAATGATTGAGAGTACGCGCTAACCTAGATATTAAGATTTATTCGCGAAGGGTAGTAATCCTACAAACAATATTTTACGAAACGCTTTGAGAAGTTAATCTAGCGCCTCGTAAAAATTAATAGGAGTCAGTAATTAGTCACTTTTATGCGTAACGAGAAATATTCTGCAACACAATATTATTATAATATGCCATTGACATAGTTATTATAAAATAATATAGTGTTGCTAATGGCCGAGTTAACAAGTGGACAATACCGGAATATAACGAAATTGACGAATACTTCGTTTTATTGACACATGAAAACTCGAGAACATAATATTAAACGATATAGAGAGGTAACAACGGTGTAATAATTGTAACAATATCAATATTATGTTTAAATTTAAGCGGTAACGGGTTTTAACCACAATCAACGCGATGCAATAATTATTATAGTGTGCGAATAATATTATAACAATTATAATGACATATTATTTTGGTTAGCAGTATTAATGTTTATTTAATTGGTTATTTTTTTTTTGTTTTTTTTTTGTTCTCGAACTATATTCGAGTCTCATGAGTTAAAAATGTGTTTGTATTATTTTTATAAGTTGCATACACAAAATACACATTTTTATATAACTAAGAAGCGTTTGATTTTATGCGCTATAATTTAAAGAAATAAATTTAAATATTCTTCTTAATTTATTCGAATTGGTATATGGAACAGAATTCAATTTAAATCGATAATAATATCAATTTGTACGATATCAAGTACGAGTAGTGCTTATGCGTAAATGAATTACAAAATATATTACCTTTTAATGAATTAAATACATTAATAATAAATTATATGATCCATTACTTTGTACTCTTGAAATCTACGTGTTTACTATTACAAAATCAAAATGTTATGTTTATTTCTGTGTTAAAATTTACAGATTATAATGCGACATCGAATGACAGTGTTGGTACTATGTAGACACAAGCTAGATCTAACACTATAAGTAAATTGTGTACAACTAAAGTCACTTAATGGTCGTATATAATAATATATGTACCATAGACGGTAAATAATGCATGTTGAGAAATCGAAATCAAATTTTAGAGTTTACCAACACTGTTAATGAAATCTCCTAATATACCGTCCATAAAGTGTATACTGTTTTAATTATTGCCACAATTAAGTGGTTCACGCAAAACAGTCACGTGTGATGAATTTAAAAATCGTTTCAACTCGGATTTCAGCATTATATAATGTTATATTAATACTATTTGATTTAACGATTTTGAAATAGGTTATAAATTATGAATGTTCATTGTAATTGATTTTCATTAGTCACTAGTTGTGGTACGAAATGTCAATTTGTTACTTAGGTACATTGGTAATCAGCGACATGAAATGTCGAATATTACAATTTCGTTAAAATATACCTAACTCAAATAACTGCTTAAAAAAATTCTTAATCATAAATACTCATCAAACATTTTTGTTTTAATCTAAAACTAGAATATATTGTTTTCATAGGAATGTTGAATATTCTCAATTAATTATAACAATTTTTATTTTAAAATAACAAACAGTCATTCAATATAATTATATTATATAAAATAATAGGAATTATCAAATTTTTATTAACTTATCAAAAATTTAAATTAAAATTGATATTAAATTGACATTCCTGATCAAGCACTTAAACTCTACAAACGGCCTCATAGAAAAACTACATCATTAATTCAAATTCTCTTATATCAAATTTATCCTCTCTAAATCTAGTCGATACAAACCGACGACTGAAAAGAAAATGATCCAGAGACCTTCTAACCTTATCATAATTCATAAAAAACAATATTTGAACTCAGATACCTAGATAATTTACTACAATCTTATTATTACTTATGCATATTGTACCTATATATTTGTAGAGTAATATTAATGGATATTTTCATTGTTTGTGTGAATCTCATGTCATATTATTCATATCTGATAAAATTTACTTATTTTATTACTTAATCGTATAAATGCTAAATGAAAATAGTTTTTAAAAAAAACTTACCTTACCATTTAAATACATACATCCAAGCTAATACTTTTGTTACTTTTTATCTTCTATTAAATAAATTGTATTTAATTTAAAATAATATTCCTAAGTGTGTGTTTTTAAATCTAATTTTATAAATACATATTTTTATTTGACACATAAAAAAGAAGTTTAAATTTACTTTTTTAATATAATAAAAGTAAACTCCATTATATTTTTATTTATGCTGCCTATATAATTACAAATATGATTAAATTAAAATATTCAATTTGTAATACAAACAAAATGAGTTAAAACTATTTTATTTTATTAAATTATATTTAACTATTAATTATTTCTGAGCAGCTGTTTTATTAAAGATGATGATAAACGATAATACGAGCCTTTTGATACAAACTAATTTTCTTAAATTTAAATTTAATTTGATCAATAATATTTAAAAAATGTTTACTTAGTACCTAACGATTACAAGTTGTTACTTTACGGTCTTACAATGTAATTTAATTTATTGACAAATAAACTTATTTAACTGTGGAGAGACTCCGCGTTTTACCTCATACATCGGATATGTATACATTTTTTCGACACAGGTAAAAAAAAACAATTAATTTTTCAAGTTTGGTTATTTCTTTAAGAATTTATTTATAATGCTAATAATATTAATATTTTAAGATCAATAAATTAATATAACCAATTATATTATGCAAATGTAATTTGCATTTTTTTTTTATGTTATACAATCCTCTAAAATAAATTATAATATAAGAAAACAGTTATCTCAGGAACATAAATATTGGAAATAATATTTGCTGCTCAATCTCTAATACTAAAAGTTAATATTTTTAAAATTTCTTACCACAATGAAATGTTTTAGACGCCGTTATTTATTAATATTAAATTAAATCAAATAAACGGTATAGTAATTGCCAAGGCAAAATATAAACTATGTACCCGTATTTCACTAATCTTAACACAATAATCAATAATGTGCTTGTGAAAAAGTTTAATTTCATGAATAAACTTTGAATTTAGAATGTGTAATCAGGACCAGACTTGACCAATTCGTCGATTCGATTTAAAATCGTCATCGTGTGATTCGATTATAATAAGGTCGTGGTAAATCTCAATTACGTTCACACGTGATCATTATCAAAGTAATATGATTATAACATTATATTATGTGTGTACACATACACGTGTGTGTATGAGACTTGTGTACGAATGTATACAAACAGAATATGATTTCCAAGTCAAAGTTATAATAAAACAATATAGAAAAAAAACAATGTTTCGTATAACAATTCATCTACTTATCAAAGGTCCGTGGGGGGGGGGGAGTCGCTGGCATCTGTATGTATTATTTGATTTATTTTTATGTGATTTTGGAAACAAAAGTTGCTTTCAAAGTACGTAGGTATTGTATGTGTTCACTGAATTATTCGTTCTATCGACACAACCACTCAGTTTATCGAACAATTACTTTCTATGATACTTCGAGCAGAGAAGGATTCTCACCGCACATTACGTAATGTATTTATAGCGATGGTCAACCCTAAAGTTACAACTCTTTATTTCTCTTGGCCACTCTGCTGCTAACGTTCTGCGTATAATCTCTCTTTCTAGACAGTTGATAATCTTTAAATTCATTTAAATCGTCCAAGTTTTCTGATTAGTGTGCTGTGTTTACTGATGGGCTGAAATTCGATAATTCATCCGGCTTCCTACGAAAAGGTTAGGTGGTGTTTGACGAAGTTATCGTTTTCAAATTTCAAGTTGATCTCCATTGTTAATATAATGTATCTAAATAGTTATCTCTTGGTTATCACCACAATTAAAATCATTTGTTTAATAATACTTTATGCATTACGTCATAGGATTTATACAATTGTATCATTCATTATTTTTTGTAGGAAAATTTATTTGTTGTTGTAATACATCATTGTCTAGTTTGTCAATATGATAAATATCAAATAGCATGAACTTTTTAAGTGGTTATAGCTCTTTCACACTGGTGTTCATTATTGTGAAACACATAAACATTCTATACATAATAAGTTGTCAGTATTCCAAATTGTGTGATTTATATTTTTACTTAACACTTATTTCTAATATTATTTCATATAATTTATGAATTATATAACTTACATTTTAATTCTTAGACAATATAACTAGACGCCACAATGTAACCAGTTAATGTATATAAATATATATATATATATATATATATATATATATAAATATTTTGTTTTTTAAACATAAAATAATGACCAATAGTAGACTTATTCAATTTTAATATACCCCTAAATTTATTTAATTAAAATAATATAATATTACTTTGGTGAAAATGTATTATATATATTTTTATATACCTACATAAGTTATTATAGGAAGCATTATTATTTATTAATTATTAATCTAAAATCCAACGGCTTACCAATATGACAATTTATTCTATATCACTTATACGAGATGTAAATCATTTTACCTATTTAATTCCACGAACTTCACTTTATTATTTAATGTAAAATATACATATATCTGCTAATTAATATTGTTTCATTTTAAATGTCTTAAAATAAAGTAATGTATATAATTATAATTGTATTTACCTATAACATATTGGTAGTACAAATATTTAAATCATAAATATTTAATATAAAAAAAGTAAAAATATTTGCACAATGTATAATATGTTATATAATTTATTTAACTCTATAAAAGAATTATAATAAAATTACTTAAATAAAAATATAAAGATCCAATTGCATTGATATGTTTTCAACTACATGGAATCGCATCCCTTATTATTCTCGAGAATTACGATGGTTCTAAATTGCTTTTATCTTCCATCTTTATTTAAGGTTTTTGCTAATTAAAAAGCATTATAAATTACAAACGATATAACCATAGAGTTCATATTGTACAGTTTTATATTCAATGGTGTTATTATTAAAATGAATTACCGATTTTTCTTCATTTTGAATATTTAAAATTTTAAATGTATTCTTAAAAAAAAATATTTAATTAAGTTCAACTAAGATTTTAATATATTTTTTCGAAACTAATAGTTTTATACTAAGTTTACAAAGAAAAAAATTTAATCGGCTTAACAAGCGGTAATATATTTTTTGAGTTTTTCTGATATTAATATTTAGTAACTTCAATTGTGTACATTTTTTGTTTAGCTTAAGGCGTAGTATCATAATATTTAATGGTTCAACTCAGTAATTTTCAGAATTGTGTTAACCACATGACTTGTGTAAGAGTTACAATAGTTTTAAATTCAAACACCAACTTTTTACATCACATTAATTTTTTTCCACTAATTTAACATAAAAAAATAAAATATTAAAAGAATAAACTTGGATTAGTAATACATACACGATTGATATAATTTGAATGGGTGTAATTTCAATTAATTACATTTTAAGATTTTGATACTCCTTTAACCTTTTTTTTTTTTTTGTAAAGATTTCCAAAGATATTTCTATTGGGAGAAACGTGTATGATAATATTTTTAAAACCCAATGGAATTACAAATATTTTGGAACATTTTCTCGGGTAAATAAATTCTCTTTACTTTTGTAGACGGTAAACAACTCCGACTATGGAAGTACAAAAATGTCATTAATTTTTTAAACAATCATTTACTGAAATGCATCAAATTATATTTTAACGAAATGAAAAATAATAAATAATATTTTTACTTATCTGGAGTGTAAAACTCATTTAAAATATTTAGCGGAACTAATTAACATTGATTTTGTATTGATGACATTTTAAAAGAAAACATTTTTTTTGGTAAATTCCATGAATTATAATATAATACCGAAAAAAATTACCAAATGATAAAATGAATGCAGTAACAAAGAAAATGGTCAGAACAAAATTAAAATCACTATAAATGATAATATTATGTATAAAAAGAATGTGAGTATTAATTTATTAGTACTACAATAATATTCTGAGAATAGTATTTAAAGGATTTGTTTATTATGTTTATGTATGATTTTTATAATTTAAGAATATTTTATTAGCTGTATATTTGTATAGGTAATACGTTTTAAAATCATGTGTCTATATCTACTTTGGTATTATTTTAAATACATATTCACGGAAATACGTTTAGTACCAATAATTAAATTAAGATGTAATCATATTTATATTAAATATAACTGCATTAAATATAGAGTTTTTACGTTAAAAATAATTAAAATAATAATAATAATGTAATATTATCTTGACTTTTAGTTTTCGGTATGTTATATATTATTTTAATATAGCGTTAAGAATTAAACAGCGTTAGGTCAGATTCAAGATACTCGAACCGCAAAGTTTTTGACATTTAAAATTGTGTTCTTGGTTTAATATAATTCATTTTGAAATGTATTTATTTATTTTTTTTTAATTGATTTATTAGTCCGACAAATATTAATATATATATCTTTCATTTAATATTTGTATATATATATATATATATATATATAGTTATCTAACTATATATAATTTATCAATTAAAATAATACAAACATATTTGAGTCCTGTACTTATGTTAGGCACCTATATATGTTATTATTTTTTATTCACCTATAGAAGGAATAGGTTATTATTATTTATTTTATTTTATATAATATAAGTTTTTTAGCTTATAATATTATAAAAATGATGATTAATTATAAATTTTATTCCTTTAACTTTAATATTAAAAGAAACAGCTAAAAACGATCTTTGTTCTGAATGGAACGAGAAAACAATATTTTTTTTTACTTAAATGCCTTGTGTGTTTTATGTATAATATCTATACAGTTCGGAGAGCAAAAAGTGTTACAAAAGTTTTTGATATTCATTGTATTGTATCCGTTAAGAGTTTTCGTTTTATTCGTACATATAAATTGTACATGTGAATACACATAGGTTACTAGTTGTCATATACCTGAAATGAAACGTAATATTATTCATTTGGATTATATAAGATATATTCATGTATATTATTATGCAAATATTATTAAGAGATGAATACAAAGGAACCGATTTTGTTTTCAATTTTAAATAAGTAGACACAAAAGAATACTTAATGTATCATTTAATTATTTTTTTTTTGTTATAATTGTTTTTTTACATATTCTGAAATTGCATATAATACTGTACACTCATCATACCCACTGTAAATACATTTTAAAATCAACTGGAATCCAATAATATGATTCTTTGTCCCTTAGTTTTAGAAAAATCGGTAAAAAGAAAAGTATATACATATTATATAATCTTATACAGTGTAATATATAAGACATATCCGGTTATGGAGCAAAAAAAAAAAAATAACAATTCGGCAATATTCATTGTTACGTTTGGGCGAAATATTGTGAAAAAAATAAGAATAATATAATCAGTTTCACTATAAACAATTCTTTGAAACAAAAACTATGGTAGAGGACAGTTAACTTTCGGAAAATTAAAATATTTTCAGAATTAATTTTATACTCCATTAATTAACAACCAATTTTTTTATTTTAATTAAAATATTAATCATCTGTAGATAGAACAATTATTGTTCTTTGTTCTATTAAAACATTCATAAATTAGATGTTAAGAAATTTAATTAGCTTTTTATTATGATTATCTTAATTAAAAAAAAACATAATTAATATTTAAAATACCTATTTAAATCAATTTGATTTTTTATTAAAAATTAAATAATCATCTACTTATCTATCTCTTAGCATATAATGTTATATACGCATACAAACAAATCGTTATAAATTAAATGCGTGGTTACATGCAATATGGTGTAATAGTTTACGCAATGTTATCGGAAAAAATTAAAAACGCTTATGTACGTATTTGACAATTCTCTTAGGTTTACTCAATTCTAATTTCTAACAGGATTTATTCAATTTTTCGTTCTTACGTCTAAACTCAAATATTTTATTATAATAATTATTGATATGATTATGACATTTTGTTTGAATTTATTAAATTCAATAGTAAAATTATAATTGTACGGCACTTTAAATAGGCAATTTAGCTACACTAGTGCAAATTGTTGCGGTGTGTTAAAAAATTATATTTTATTTAAATGCCATTTAATGTGTACGATATAAATGAGCAAGTCTAAAAACGTATTTTAGAATAGCGCGCACACACACACACACACACACACACATATTATGATTGTAATAGACCGTCGAAAACATATCGACAATCATCGTCGGTCATTGCGGTCGATTCGGACGTCTAAATCATTTGATACCCCCCCCCCCCACCGACCAAACTGTGCAGTATCTGATAATGCCGTCCAACCACGAACCTCTTATACATTAAATAGTCTCCGTCGCAAAGGTCGCAACGGCACCATCCCGTCTCGGCGCCACGTCACTTTTGTCGCGTCCGGATCTGTGCGCCTGTAGACCGACTTTGGATAGTATTATTATTGTGTCGCGTTGCAAGTCGCATCGTGTTTTCCGACGTGATTTCCGTCCGGCCGTGTTCGCCATTTCTTTCGGTTGTATACATTTTACGTATCGATTACGCCGGAGCAACCCGTTGTTCGTCGCGCGTTTTGCGCGTGGTTGTGACAGTGGCCTTTGGTTGCCTTTTGTGTCCGTCGCTTTGAAAGTTGTTGTTTGTAATATCGACAACGCGTGTGGTGTTCCCTCCCCTCCCCCCTCCCATTGAACATTGACGGACCGTTGTTATTTTGGATTATCTTCCTGGTTGGAGTTCGCCACGCGGAGCAGTCGTGAACCGCTGGAGAGAGCGTCGAGTGGCAGCAATGTCAGTAGTCGTGATAACAGAGACCGGCGATTGTAAATTATCCATATTATTATTATTTGTATATTACCATTAGTATGATGTTACCATGTACATTTTGTGTGCATGTCGTTTGTGATCGCCCATCAGTATAAATTTTGATGTTTGTCATAATATATTATTTTTTGTCGTTTTGAGCAATAGTACGACGGCGCTTCTGGGCCGTCATAATCCGTTTCTATTTATTTATTAATTAATATAGTAGAAGGTGTTTATTCGCCTCTTTGATCTGTGTTGCGGTGCCTAGGTTAAACATAGTAGATTTTTGTTTACGGTTGATACTTATTAAGTATAGCCGAGTCGATCGACGTCCTCTGGGTCAACAGTAAGGATTCGCGCCACACGTATAGTCTATTTTCATGTCAAATAATAATTAAAATTTTAAAATGCATAACGAAATGACAAATAATAAAGCGGGTTTATTATAATATATACAGTATACACATACTAACCATAAACAATTGTACGATTCGTCTTAAAAAAAATGCTATACAACTGATCCGTTATTGAATAATCACATATTACGTGCATCTGTTATAGGAGTTAAAAAATAATAATTGACGAAAACCAAAATATATTAATAATAGATGCTTCCTAAATTATTTTCAACAGCTACGAGACAACAAACTACAATCAAAATATCGGCAATACCATATTACATACACAATATTATAACTGGAAGAATAATATTATAATAATCGTCGCATTTCGGTTCATCTTTGTCGACGATCATAGTGTAATAAAATATCATAATATTTCACTGTCGTAGAATAGAATAATATTATTGTAACACCTTTACGTCGACAAATCACTGTATTCGGCAGCCAGTGTTAGAATTCATATATATATATAAATGTATGTAGATAATTATTTATTTATCTTTCATTTTATCTAGATAAATAGTTACAAATTATCTTAATTTTTAACTCAATATTTCGCTTATGTAAATATATCCACAAAATACATTTTTTTGTAAACATTTTTCAGAATTGTCCCAAAATCTGAATTTAATTCTCTTTGTCTCGGGTGCATCTTGTAAGTAACATAACATATGGTTTACAAAATATTATACCTGTAATTATTTATTATTGTCTTAGTTATTCCTTATTTCATAGTTTTTGTTTTGTAAGTTAATGTTTAGTGATAAACAACATGTAATACATTCAGACGAAAACAATTGTATTATACAGACACTATGTACATTAATTAGTTTGTAATCATTAAATTTAAATTATTTTTTTATACTTAATTAATAATCATTTGCATTTTATTTGGATAAAATGATTTTTATCACTTATCAGTGTCTTAGATAAAATAAAGTGTATAATTATCTCTATCCAGATGATATTTTCGTTACCTGGCCCTAACACTGTGCACACACATTATATACTATTATTACTTTACTCCTACACGTATATAATATTGTGAAATTTCTCCGTAACACACTACTGTCGTTGTCATCGTCTCCACGACCGTCGCCGTATTCACTTCACACGCGACAGCACAGCGAAACGTCTAGCCGTATAACAATAACGATATACCATTTGGTTGTATTCGTTTTTTTATTGGCCTTATTATTGTTTATTTTTCACATATTATTACACCGTCCGATGGTTTTTACGGGTAAGACGTGCGTTCATTACGCACGTGAGTCTGCACTCGAATTTCGGTCCGGCGTCATTGTCTTTGCTGAATACCGATCGTCCGAAAACGCGACGTGACGGTCTCTGGACAATCTGTACACGACAGTTGTTATTGCTACGGTAGCGACATAAAATCAGCGCCTTACATTCCACCGAGTTCGCGCACGAGTGGTTTTCAATACTTAAACGGCATCAACAACAACAACAACAACAACAACAACAAAAGCTCATTCTGTTCGACAAAATTCTGTATACTAATACAGACGTTACTGAGGGGGTGGCGATGGGATGATAATCTACTTAATTTTTCATACATATAATTATGAGTTGTGACACCTATGATAGTAATTATTAATTCTCAAGCCATCCCCCCGTTGAAAATTCTGTGTACACCATTTCCAAGTCGACGACAACTGAGTACACCGGATTCAAATCTTTTTTTTTTTTTTATATACGATATTAGTTTTTGTTAGTTCTCATACCAAGCTAGGATACGATAGCTAGTTTTCTATTTTTAAACATACAATCACAATAATTTTGGTCGGTTGACGGCTGAGTTTTCCGGGTACGAAATCTTTTTCATGAGACGGTTTTCACGAATTCACACAACCTTGAATCGATATTTTACATTTTTCAAAGATTTGGTCACCAAGATATTTGATTTTATTCAACACATAGTTTTCCATTATTATTTATTTATAAAAAAATGTGGTGCCTTCTATTAAAGTACTCTATTTAAAAAAAAAAAAACGATATACTTACCTAAAATGTGTTTGATATTTTAATTATATTCTGTCGTACGTTTTTGGAAAGTAAAACTATTAGGCATTAGCTATCAGTTTGTTTTTATTTCTTGTTCATGTGTACTCGCAGTAACATAATATTATAATATAAAAAAGATTTTCAGACAAATATTTGTTTGTTTTTTCCTTATATTATGCACATTGTATCTTTAGTTATCAGTTAAATATTAATTTTAATAACAAATTATTTAATTAACAGTATTTCATGTCTTTTAGTCAAATATTTAACATTATACAACACAAATTTAAAATAATCATTGCAATATATAGAATCAGACGGAATACAAATTTAAATTCGTTATATTATATAAACTTTGATATTGTATTGATGAGAAAATACGATTGCCATCAAAAAATATTGTAGGTACACGTGAATTCACAAAAAATAATCATAAATCAAGATGCGTAGTTGTTTTATAAAAAAACAAAAAAATCGATTTTTAAACAGCGGATGCCAGGTGTTGTGTGAACAATTATTTGTGAACAATTCGTTAGGAACCATGTTCAAAAATGTTATTTTTCAGCCAAACTTGTACTAAATTAAGTGACAATGATTGCGATTCTGCAATCGTTGTTTAAAGTCTGGGGCTTGTGAAATATTTAACTAAGGAGCTGATTTAATATTTTATGACACGGGGAATTCTTGACTTTGACTAAGCTGTAGTTATCATTCACAGTCCATAATATATTATATATATATATTAATTTATTAATTTTTTTGATAAACGTTATCAATTTTATTTTAAGTGGCTAATTTAGCACACTTTAGAAAATATAAATTGAATACCTTATTATAGGTTATTGTTAACTATAGTGTTTATAATATTTTATTCCAGTCAGCTGTAATATGTTATAGTTGTTTGCTTGTTAATGTGATCAATAATACAATTTTATTTTCTTCTTAAAATGCTTCATAGTTTAATAATCTACAACTTACGGAGAAACTGAATAAGAATGACCTTAAGATAGCGATTATTCGTTTTAATTTACAGCCATATTATTTCAATATACCTAATAATATATTATAAAATTAGTTTTGAAATACATTTATTTCTACTATTGAATTATCTGATATGATTTCAGTTCGAAAAATGATTCGATTTTATTATCTTTAGTGTATGACGGCATAAACGATTATTGATTAACTACAAGACATCATTACATTTTAATAGTAAGTGTGGAATGAATTATTATGAATATTATTAATTTAACATTTTTATTAGTATTTATCGCCACATTACCAAACATGCTAACTAATATTATTATCAAAAATAATATTGATTTAAATTTAAATTTTCTCTAATGGTATATTTAATAGAAAAAATTATTTCTGATACTAAAATCTGAATTTTGTGTTTATTGAACACTATAATGGCATCTTCTGAGAATAGCTGCAATGCACTTGTCTCGGAGCGATTTTAAAGTCGAATTGTCAGGAGAAGCCCTTTGATCATCCAGTAAAGAATATAAGAACAATTGTTCTGATTTGAAAAAAGAGTATCTGTTTTATTTCAACTCGTTTGATGTCCGATAATATCATGAGCAAATGCATTCGATAATGGTTGGAGACGACTTCTAAATATTTTTTTCAAATAACATACTATAGTAAATATATGTTTTTTTTTTTGTATCGTAGTGGAACCCCTATTATTGTATATGGACTTAAATGTCTAAATGCACATGTTAATGTCTGTTGAGTTATCTAAATAGATTCGTAAAAAATAGAAAACCTAGTAAATTAAAAATGTGTTGTCTAAATAAAAACCTATATTTTATTTTGTATGGCAGGTTATTTATTATCGTTTAGATCAGTTAATATAATAAGAAAATGTATACCTTTAATATTATAATTTATTTTAAAATCTATAGATACTCATTAATCAGAGATTATACTTTTAAAATAAAATAACTAATATATTAGAATAATAAATTTAATAGTATTTTATTGTAGGTGCATTAAATATATATATATATATATTGTTCTTGTCGTTATACACAGTGATTCATCAAACACACTCACCCTTATTTTTTCTTTTAATAAATAATTTATTCAAATTCTTATTTTTAAAATTTTTAAATGTACCTATTTAAGAACCAAGATTCATATACTTAATTTGTATATACCATATAAGGAGTATATTATACAATTTTTTTTTGTTTTTAATGAGAACCATACTTTTTGATATTGTAAAGTTAGAAATTGTTTACTGTTGACACTTTTTACAATAATAAAGGCAGATTTTTGTTTAAAAAGTGTATCACTACTGCATGTAGATACATTGGACATGCACATGTCTTATGGCTACCGACCTAATCTAAACCAACCTAACCAATTTACTACGACAGTAAGTTATTAATATAATTATGAAAAGTTATGAGCTAAAATTACAAATACCAATAATTTCCGCCTGCTAACATCATCGGACAACTATCAACCAATATTGGTTTTATTTATATAATTTATTATAAATAATATTGGTGGAAAAAGTTGATGACGCAATTGATTAAGAAATTGACGAAAAAGTTAAGAATATTGATGAAAAAATATATGGAAATGGTACGACGGTATATAAGCGAGAAACCGAGCCGGGTAGTAAGTAGAACTGGGTACATGACGTTATAATAATGCTCTCGGTGTCGCACAATTTCATAGAATGACCCCAGCCATAAGACATATACACGTCAAAAGTTTAAAATTTTAAATTTGAAAAAGTCATTATTTAAGGAAAAAATGAGGAAAAGCATGCTTGATGTTTCTCTCAGTATATTAAAAATATTCAAGTAATACATAGTTTATTTCAGTTCGGGATAGTATTATTTAATTTTTTAATTCTTGTATTGACGAGACATATATTTTGTTTAAGATTTTATGCTTTTAAAATTTATATTATTTGTGTTACGTGCTTGTTATCGTATATATTTGTTTATATAATAAGCATCAATCATACTATTGTGGTAAAATTGATTATAATAATAATATGTTATAATTATATTATTATGATTTCATTCGAATTACATGGTTGCATGACTAATTAAATTTTACAAAACATAAAATACGGAATTTCAGACCACTAATTTCTTCAAATAATATATGCCAAAGAAAATTATTGAAGTAGGTATATGATATATTGTAATGCTGTGAAAATATTTTAACAAATTGAATACATCGTGGTCGTTGTTGTTCTACAATCTTTAGTATTGAACTGTTTTAGTAATACCTATTTTATCTTTATCTTTTTTACATGTAATTATCGGTTTTTATCTAAAACTTTCATCGCGTTTTTATAAGAATAGTCTCACTGAAAACCTAAAATAACAACCACAGGTCCTTTAAATAAACACAATTTTCCTACAGATGAGGTATAATACATGTTTTGTACCTATACCTATGATGATTCATAGATTGTTATATTTTTACGAAAATAACAAAGCTGTACGAAGTAAAGGTAATTTTTCTAGTTAAACCATTTGGTAAAAATTAATTTTAGCTATATTGTAGTTTTAGATATATATGAGCAAATGAGTTTTTAAAATTAATTACTCAAATTATATTATATTCTAAAAAAATAATTGATTAAACGTACTTATTTGAATGCAAACAATAAATTAAGTCTTTAAATTAATGTGTTGAATAAATTAAATGTTATCAATGAAAAAAAAAAAATAATCTTAACCAATATATTAAAGCAAGACATATACGAATTTAAAAATTCATTTATTTTCAATTTGATATCATGCATTACAAATACCGGTAACTAATCACATTCCACAATTTGGATGACGTTATTATACTGTTCTAATAAACTACCGATGAACAATAAAACGTTCTATCCATAAATTTTACTTTGCTTTATTTAGTATCTAAACACACGATCTCCAAATATAATTTTGTGTGTATAGTTGATAGTTTGATAAAATTTACAATTTTAAAATAAGATTTCTTCTTCTTGAACCAATCTTTATTTTGAAATATCATCTTGATAATTTGAATCAGTCATCAAATCGTTTGTATACATTTATCTATGCGTTATATTTCATTGTAAGAGCTGTTTAATAAAAGTAATTATACTATTTAGTTCCATGACAGTCCAATTAAACTCAAACTGCTGAGTCGACTACTGCTATTTGTTTTAAACTACAATCACAATGCCCAAAATTACTTAATACAGATGGTTCCTGTCTGATTGCACTTATTACAGTCAGCTTTAACTCAGTAACATAAAGAGTAATGACTAATGAAAATGTATTATTGAAATTGTTCTAATATAAGTGATTCGATTTAAAATCGAAGATTGTTATAATTAAACCTTAAAAAAAAAAATTGATTTTTATATGTCATTTAAATTGAAACTCACGTGAAAAAAATTTTGAAAAATATATTAAACCATCCTTCTTATTACTTGTTGTAAATGTATTAATTGTTGTTATTGATTGGATGATATAAATAACATATTATTCCAAATAATTAATTTAATCAATTGTTATACTTTTGGTTTTTAATGTTTTGAGATTAATTTTTATGTAAATAAAATATTTTTTACCTATTTATTAGGTACCTATATATCCATGTTATACGAATGTAGATTTTTAATAAAGTAATATTCTACTTTAATATTATATTTAAAACATAAGAAAATATTAAACAACAGACAACAGTGTTGGGTAAAATATTTCTAAAATCCAGAAGAATAGTAGTACATCTTAAATATTCGTATAAGACAATGTTCTACGAAAACGTGTAAATATAGTAATAATCATTTACAATCTGTTGTGTTATTGAGAAACTGAAAATAACTGTTTTTCTTGTTACCTATAGCTTAATGTTATTTATTATCTGCAAGAAAAACAAAAACAAATTAAACGTACAAAATTAATATTAAATCTGGTGAGTTTGCGTTACAACCCATTATTTTATGAGTATTGTTGATAAAACTGTGTAGCCCATAGGCCACAGAGTTATAAATGTTATTGTATGCATTAAAAGCGAAAATCAGAAATTCGTAATGGTTTGTATAACTTAACTTGTAGTAAATATTGCACAGTTTGTGCTTAATAATATTTGTGAACATCGTTAAGTAAACCCTCCAATGGTTACTTCAAGACAAATGAAAATCGAGATAATTAAATAAGGAAAGTAAATAAAATAAACAACAAATTCTATACATTTATGCTACGATATTTGTTTATAATTGTAATTCAAATATTAGCATTATATATTATATAGGTCCTGTATTGGTAGTTATAATTGGTAAATTCTAAATTGCAAAAATGAAATGAAATGCTTGATTACGATATATTTGTAATACTGATATAATCGACAAAAGTAGGTTTTTAATCGTTTTCTTTTCTATTAAAATTAAAGCTAAAAATAAATATTTATATCGTTAAGAAAAAATAAATAAATAATAATCAAAACTAAGAGGTCAGACAATATGGATATTTTAAGGAAGTAAGCGATTTTTCCAAAGCTAATCGTAGAAAAGTAGGAAATTGGCATTTTAAATTGATCATTAAAATAACGAGTTGAGCTTAAAAAAATATAAATATAGAACAAATGAATGTAAGGAAAATGCGTGTGTACTATCTCTTGTCTGGGAAGATGTATTAAGTACTCTAACAAAGTGATTATTTCCCTCATAAAAACAAGCTTTTTTAATATGCATGTTTGAAAAAAGATGTTTTGTAGACAATAGATATAACTATTGTATAAATGCATAAATCGTGTAATTCTATTAATACAATAATACCTAGAATGGATATGGTAGTTGTATAGGTATAATATATTATAATATAATTTATACATACAACGAATAATTTTATGATGAATACAAACAGGAACATAATAAAATGTAAAATTTTATCGTTTAGAAAAATCTTTCTGTCTGGAATTCATACGATATTTGCTTAAGAAAAAATAGCAATGCATTTTCTAGATACACTGTTATTATATAAAAAAATACAATCTTAACTATTATCTTAATACTATGTCAAAGAACAGGAAAATTATGTCAAAAATGATACCATAATGCAATTGATATTGACGGTATTATTTCAGATTCAAAATGAACAAAAAGTTTTACTAACTTTATAAATCATAAATGTCAAACAAAAAATACAAAAATATAGGCGATTGCGAAAAAAATTGGATTATCGGCAATCGAATTTCCGAACATTTTATATAATGAAAAATTAAAAACCGCATTTTTCTATTTTCATCAAATATTGTTTTTTTTCATAGTATTTCCATAAAAAAATGCACATTTATATAATAATATGAATAAGAATATAAAAATTATTAATATGTCTGATAAAATAAAAAAACGCATAAATATGCCAAATTGGCAAAAAACCTCTAAATATGCAAAAATATGCAAAATACAACTTCATATATTTACCCGTGGTACCTTGGAATGGATTTCTATGTCATCTATTATTAAATACAATTCAACAAGATTGATATGCAAATGCATAAACTTAGAAGCCCAGATAAACCTTAAAAAAAAAAAAAAATAATTTTTTGTTTTTTTTTTCAAATGTCCTCTTTTCTTTTCGTCTTTAGATAATCCCATAATATGCTTCTATTATTTCAGATTTTAATAATTTTAAATTACCTATATAATTCTAAAAATGTAACATTGTTATTCAAATTTCTTTTCAATTTTACTTCAAAAATTTGACCCCCTTTTCTTTTTGCTGTGTTAAATATTAATCAATTTATCTCATGGTCAACAACTGTATCTCTACTTCAGTAATTTAAATATCAAAATAACACCATAAGAATACATGGTTTTCATTGATAAAAAAACTTATGGGGTCTTTAAAATATTTAAAAACACATACTTAAGAATAAGAATAATAAAAACAATTTTCTACTAGGTATGCGTTTAATGGTAAAATACGATTATACGAATAGATTTAATTAAGTTTCAAACCTTAAAGATAGTTTCAACATTACATTTTGATATTGTATGTATGTTCTGTATTATGAATTATTTTATTTAATTAGGTATATAGTTGATTCAGTGTTTTGAAAAATTGTAGGTCTTTACAATATTTAAAACCATCTATGTTTATCAAGGAATAAACTGATCATATTATTATGCATACTTTACATTATACAATCTGTTAACTCTTAACCACTAAATACTATTTTATATTCGTAATATTTGAACTATGAAATGCATGAAAATTAGGCCAAGAAGTGACTCATTTCATAGATTTATTTTCTAAGTAATTACAGAAAATGACCAACACAAAATGTAAATAAATATTATAAATATAAAATGACCCATGTGTTCACTTATTAATTTATAGAAATGCTCAATAAACTTTAAAATAAACAAAAATATTTGAGTATTAAAATATATTCTTTAAACAAAATAAAATTATAGGCTATTTATGATTCTAAACTTTTCACATGTTGGTCGAATCAAAATAAAAGTTTTACTTTTCAAAACTTTTGTTTTATCAATATACGACAAAAAAATTTGATTTTATATTTTCATAGTGGGTATTGTCAAGGGCAATAGGTGATCTACCAATATGCCAATCATGTGACACTAAGCTCATAATCAAACACATCTTCAAAGAATGCAGAAAGTACGAAAAACAAAGAGAGGAATTCAGCATAAGCCTCCTTATTGAAACAAGTTTAAACTCAAATCTAGAAAACGAAAATAACACCGTAGAATTCTTCAAGAAAATTAAAATACTAATATAGCCAACAATGTACATAAATATCTAAATATTTATTTTAAATGAATTAACAAAATCTGTATTTATGTAGATTGTGAAATTTTATTGTAAACATAATATTTATTAATAAATACAAATATAGTTTACAAACTATAAACAAACTGTGTTAATTTTATCAAATACAAATTACGAAAGTTATATTTAATTTAAACAGAATACACTAATATACGCTAGATAAAATTTCTTTAATTTATAATATTATGGTGGAATGGTATAGAAATAGACATTATTATAAATAATGATTTTAATTGTTTATTGATTACAAAAGATTATATATTCTATTATTAATTTAGAATATAAAATTAGTTGTTTATTTAGTAGCATTATGCCACTATTAAACCTTTTTGGCACTTTTCTTAAGTATAGTGTCACATTGAGAATAATGTTAAATTTATCTGTTCCAGTTGTCTTAAAATATATATTTTTAAATTTTTATACGCAGCACATAATAATTTATTATTCATATAGTAAAAATAATTTATCGTTTAATTTAAATTAAATATTGAGTCCATTTTTTAATAAAAATTGTATACCTATAGAACTTAATGGAATTTGACGATTTAGGTACTTTACAATGTATGATACTATTATGCATCAGGCTATTTATATATATTTAAAATATCTGTTTATGTGCTTATGATAACACACAATACGGGTAAAAAATAAAAAATAACTATAATATTTTTTAATATGAATACCGTATAAAATGTCTATAGAAAAAATTCAAAATATAATTTTTAGATTTTTCAAAACTATGGATATTGAAAACATTAATATATTATCGTACTAAAATATAACATTATGATATATGTCATTAACTGTAAAAAATGTATACCAATAAATTGTAATGATACCATAATTAACTAATCACGTTTTCATTTAATGAGTAATGTTAATGTAGACCAATGACCTTGCAGTTGTTGAAGCCTTTTATTATTTGTTTAATAAAATTTTTTATAATATTTTTTCAATAAATAAAAATAAAGAGTTTTCAATGCAGATATTGTTAATACTCATATCAGACGTTTAGTAATTAATAACTATATTATAAGTATTTGTCAAAAGTCAATGAATAAAACATAAAACTGACTTAGCAGCTGATAAAATGTTTTGTTTAATAAAACCTAGTTTGTAATTTATTGTAATTATTGAACCTATAAAGAAAATCAACAAATGAGATTACTTTGGCGTTGACGCCTTTGCGATATTTTACTAACTAACCATTCAATATGACTAGTCATATCTTGGCGATCTATGAATACAATAAAATATTATATTGCAGTAGGTACTTTAAAATAATATAATAATATAATATTTTAATACTTTCAAATAATAAAACAATATATTGTTTAATACTTTATAGAGTAATTGATTCATGTCATATGACGATACTTTATTGTATTGAGGAAGGTGAACTACTTGCACTGTATTCGTCGGATATTTATCAAAATTTAAAGCATTATTTATGTGTGATGTAGGTGTTTACAATGATTTTTTCATACTTATGTACACATTTTTGGGAAATGGTCGATTTACCGAAAGTATAACAGTTATATAAATGTATAATAATACAAGCAAACAGTTGTGTCGCCTCGGTCGGACGTTTATATTCATATCTCTCAATGTGCACTCTGTAGACTTTGGATTTTATCAATATTCAGCGTTCGTCGTGTTTTCTGCGCACTTAAGGTCTTAAACACGAGCCTACTACTCAGTATTCAGGTTCTTAACATAGTATAAAGATATGAATAATATACATATTTTAATTAAGTACAAATATTAATGACTGTTATCGATAAACCACGACAATGGTTGAGTAAACATTGTTATAAAACAATAAATTTGTTCCATATTTATTATTATTATTTTTAATAATAATATATTTAACACCAAATAATATTTCACAATAAATTGACGCACAAATGAATAATAATAATATTTTATTATTTTCCATTACTGTAATTTTTGGTAACGGATCCTTATTTTAATTTCTTTGATATTCAAAATAATCGTATCCTTATAAATGTTAAACAATATACATTCATTCTTGAGAATTAAAAAAAAAAATTGTACATAATATTATAATACACATACAATATTAAAATTGGACTATTATATGCATCGGTAAAATGGATACGACTATTGAGATTTGCAATGAAATATTAAACACGTGACTAGTTGTTGTCAATACAATTATTGATTTATTAATTAATTAATACATACTGCAGTTAAGACTCGTTCAGTAATGCATATATAATTATAGAGTAGTTCAATGCACGAGAAAACTACATAAAACCTGAATAAAAACAATAATATTTAAATTTAATCAAACAACAAAAAAGGTCAAAGCACGGTGACCATAAAATAAGTATTATTAAATAATGGTTTTTAACGTGCATATCTATAGGTACGTCATTACGCGGTGGAAAACCATTTAAAGTAAAATCACGCTGTACATTTCATTGTAAATACCTATCTACGTAATAATAGTATTAATTTAATACGAAAACCGAATTGACCTAAATTGATATCGTTAGTATATAACTTCTATTACACGCGTAAGTAAATTTAAGGCTATAATATAACCTATATAATTCCATATTATAATATACTGCACATGAAAATTATGCAGTCAACAAAACAAACGGAATTTCGTCGAAAAATTAAACCTGATATAGTAACAGGGCTATGTGTAAAATGTCTGCATAATATTTAAAGAACATATACGTAGGTAAAGCATAATAATAATGTTATATAATATTACACATCTTCTATAATGGAAAATCGATCGAAATGATAGGGCGCAGTCTAACTTGTTACTGGCAAGGGCACCCGTAGGGGGTGCAAAGGGGCCATTGCCCCCTTGAGAATTTTTAACTGTATGTACTTCAATATCAAGCATATGGCATACAATTTTTTATCTATTCATGACAGTCAATGGGCAAAAGCATTTTATCAAAACATTACAGAGTATAGAATAATATAGAACTATTGAAACGTGAAAACTAATAGACATAATGATACAAATGCGAATAAATTAACAGAAAGACAAAAAAAGAAATTGACTAAACAAAAATCAAAACAAAATAATTAAGCTTTATGTTTAAAAATTAACAAAATTTCAGCTTTGTAAACTGGGCGAAATTAACCAAAAGAAATCCAATACAGTAGAGGTTTTATTGGCATTTAAAAGAGCTCTTGAAAAAAATGAATTATTGCCATAAATTGTTTTGAGCTTAGGTATCTATATAAAACAAATCAGAATTACGAATTTTTCCTACTAGGGATTTTAAATCGAATTAAATTTGAAATTGCTGAGCAGATGATAAAGTTATTTATAATATCATAAACATATACATTATATCTATTAAACCATGCCGGATAGAAAGAAAATCAAAATCTATACTTTAGAGTCCTAAACTAAAGAAGAGAGTCTCTAATGATAGTATACAATATGTAACATAAATCATTTTATCATAACAGTATAAAATATTTCTAGAATAAAACTTTTTTGAGCTTATCAGTAATTATAGAAAAAACTTTAATCAACAGTTATGAAATTACGGAAATTATGAATTATCATCATTGATCTACATATAGCATTTGAATCTAGGTTATTTTACGGCTTACAAATAAAAATATAATATAATAAAACGGTAAGCAGTTTGCATAAACATAGTATTAGTTGCACAAACTATTAGTATTTTACTATTATTCTATTATTTATTTTTTTTTTTTTTTTGGCTGTATATTAAATCTTAAGTAATTTTTATCTTTCCCCGTGTGAGAATTTATTATACGGGCGCGCATGGTTACTGGTATACTATAGAATCGTCTTATGGTATATCAAAATATGTATTATGTCGTTTGGTTGATATACAAATCGGATACACATTGTTGACCGGACACGAATGTTGGCAAGACACAAAAACGCGTCGCGTCATTCTGCAGTCCACGCTGATGCGCGTTTACCAAACATAAAAAGTTTTCAGAAATTCCTACGATTTATTTTTTTTTTTGTGTGTAAACTAAAGCGAAACGACACCCTCGTCACCCCGTCATTGACCACCAAAATTGGAAAACTTTTGCGTTGGTTTTTTCGAATAGAAAGAACGCGCGCGCGCGCGCGTATATATGTGTGTGTGTGTGTGTGTGTGTGTGTGTGTGTGTGTGTGTGTGTGTGTGTGTATTGTCATTAATTGTATTGTCGACCGTAACTTGTCGGCAAAACTGAATAATTATTATTGTTTACAGTTTGAAAATTGATTCTTGTCCATTGCAATCCTTTCTCATTTTCTGTTCCACCTTCCACTATTATTACCGAGGCGTCAAGAAAGGGCGTAAATACCTCTCACCCAATGACTTTTTTTAAAAACATTTTTTAAAATCATGTGTTTTAGGTAAAAAAATGTTTATAAATAAAATATAGTTGTTTATATTCAAAGAACAATGTAGTTATTTTTATTATAGTATATGCGAGTACATTGTGGAAATATATGATTTTGTATAGTACAACTGTATGCTTAAATTGTATAGTGTACCTATAATACTGGAAAGACAATAGATCTAGTCACCATTTTCAATATTAATATTGTTAATCCACGTCCACGTGATGAGATAAATGAATTATTAAAATACGATATTTGCAATCGTGACAACACTGATAACTAAATTAGTTATTAGTTATTAAATAGTATATATCATCATATAGTATTATAATATTATAATAGCTGTATTTGTTGTTTATCTGCATATTTATAAACATAGACGTAGATACTTGAATACCACAAGGCTTGAGCCTCACCTAAAACTATTAATATATTATATTTTTTTTCTTAGTTCATATAAATACTTTAAAATACTCAATTATTGTACGTGGGTTAGGTTTTTTTTTTTATCAAACTCCTTTCCCCGTACAAAAGTTATGGACACTCCACTGTACTGGTATTCGCACTATAGTCTATAATATAATAAAATGCACGTAAAACAAGACAAACATTTATTAAAACAGTAAAACTGTACATATAGTATATACATATATATATCGGTAATATTGCGTAAAAGTTGTTGAAAATGTGTTATCCTTCGAAAAATATTGTTGTTTACACACGTCGTGTCCGCCAAATCGGTTTTGCACTGTTCGTACAGTGCCATTATTTTCTCGTCGTCTCAAGATTCGATTATTGTTCACATTAAGAGCGGAGTCTGCACGATTTTTCAACTGAACCGGAAGCATCCTTCTTCTAATCGAAAGCATCCCCCCTCTACGCAAAATAATATATATATATACGGTGCATAGTTGATTGCATATCGCATAAAATAAAGAACGCCCGTAATCAGTGGCCTGCATATAAGCAGTCTATATAATGAGCTGCTTGCACATTCAGTTGTAAAACGTAATAGGTATATTTTTAAATTACCAAATCAAAATTCAATTTAAGCCACGGTCAAAATATAAACGGCCTTTATACTAGGTAAAATATCCTTCGACCTCCACCACACACTCGTTCAGCTCAACGCTATGCATTTTCTATTGATCTGTGAATTATTATGACGTGTGTGTAAGCGATTCCAATTACATTTATTATTTTGTTTATTATGAGACTATTATAACTTATAAAAGTAATTGCATTGGAAATAGTATAATGGGTGATGACACTGACATAATATAAGTGATTTTCAAATGATGGTACACGACCAATTATCGTAATTTTTAATTTTTAATTGACATTATTATAATATTTGCTCATTGCATTAGTACGACACTGGACTGTTATCGGCCAACGCCTTTCACTGACTTTCTTGAACTATTATTACTCGATACATATAGCCACGATAATCTTTATTTAGTACCTAATTACAATCAATTATTTAAATATTTTTTACATAATATTTATATTTTCAATTATTTTATGATGAGTGATAATCGTAATAAAGATTTTATTATTATTAAATTACTAAAAATTGTTGAGACACATTTTTATGAGTAAAATCACAAAGTATGCAGTAATTTAATTTTTGTAAAATAAAAACAGTAATATTAATTGGGAACTTTTGGACTCCAGTATTAGTATGAAGGTACAGGTAGGTATAATTTTTGATGATTGCTTACACCGCTGCAGATGACTCCACGCCATGCCACTATGACCGTAATATACATTGTTATGCTGAATATTGGCGTACGATGACAACAATAACGTGTTAAATTATATTATTATCATCGTCCGTCGCCGAGTCCTTTTGACTTTGAATCCGTTCTAATTTTCAAACACTTGGCCGGTGCACAGTGTTATTATAATAATATTATAATTTATAGTTGGCGGTGGTGCGACAACAATAGCCGTGAAGGTTCCGAGTCCCGTCTATTGCGAGTGCATCACTGCTTTCAGCCATCGCCCTCACTCACTCGTCGACCGACAGTATTGTCCTTTTCGTGGAACTATTGAGTACGTAGTCTTACCTAAGGACGGGGAAAAAATGTGAACGGCATATCACCGTCACCGCAGCGACATGACATTGATTTCGAAATTATTTGGTTTAATCAAAATCCGTATAGACCGACACGGTGGGGCGGGCGGCGGTATATACTGCGCCGTGTGATGCATGTGTCACACTCTCACAGTCTTTGTCGCCGTCAATTTCATTTTGAAAACTGTTATACTTAGAAAGACAGTATTGGACAATATCATTGTTATATAATTCACAGTACTTACTTTTCGGTACTTAATATCTCGACTCGAAATAAAATGATTTTAACCGAACTCCTCGATGTGTTCGCTTTAAACATAACGATATTATTGTCAATTATTTTGCCATTTAATTTTGAAAACTATTTTACAAAAAATAATATTGTAGGGACACGATTGTATTATATGATTCATATAATATTTACTTTTTGGTTAGGTCTCAACTCGAAATAAAACTTTTCGCCCGATGTTTTTGTGTTAAATGTAGTCGGGTAATTTTAAAATGTAGACACGACAGCAAGTCGGGTATAGAATTGTATGAATGTACGTGGCCAAAATCGTTACTGTTGAGATGGTTCGATCTCGTTGCTTTATACATAATTTATTTTTCGCATTAGTATTATTTATGGACATTTGAGATGAAAGTACTAAAATTATTCATAGGCATCGATGATAACTATATTTTTTTCATTTCCCGTGATATAATATATTAAATGTGCAATACTGCATAATATTGTTACCCAGGTATTATTATTAGTAAAACAATATTATATGCGTGTGGTCATCAATACGACAACGCTCGTGACCGCACGTAACACGTGCACGACATTTCGGCAAGATTAATTCCATTTGATTTCGAAATCGCATTACTGTGTACGTACATTGTATAATAATATACGACCCCGAAACCGATGCATTATTTTCTAGATAACAATGTACACAATTCACCGGATCTACTGCTAAAGAGCAATATTTCCGGGGCCACTGATGTGTTTTCGCATTGTATAATACATCAGCATACTGTTGCACTCGAGTCGAATCACAATAACTCACGTGGACCGCAAACTTTGAATTTGAATATTTTTAACCCATACCCCGCAAAGAAGAACAAAAAGCAACAAATTATATTATGTACGATGATTTATATCACTTATTATTATTGTAGTTCGTACGTAAATGTCGAATAATTATAACGTTTTACAATAGGCGTGATGTGGATATAGGTACCAATATTATATGTGTACAACTTCGTAATATACTACAATATTATTGATCAATTTGGGAAAACAAAAAAAATATTGTTATACGGTTATAGCCTTATCGGAGAGATTTACAAACAAATAACGTGTACCCACCTACTTAAAAATTAGAGTAAGAAACTAATCGATACGAATGCCGAGAGCAGTAAATCATTCGCCCCTTTCTGGACACCTATAAACATATTATATAAAAAGGCTCAACATTGATATAAGATTATGGGATTTTTTACTTTATGTTGAATACCATTTAAATGATAAATAATAAGTAGAATTTCGAATTGATTTATTAAAAAAAAAAATTACGACTTATTTTTGTCGGCCATAAATTGTGAAGTAAATATGAACAATGAACGGATTTAATTTGTTCTAACCAAAATTTAGAGTCAAACTGCAAAACAAAACGAGAAAAAAATGTAAATTACAGGTTTATTTTTAGATTTGCTCATATTTTGCTAAAATATACTCCAATACTACCATTAAAAAAAATACTGTCTTAAAATATTATTTTTCGTGGTATGGTAGTTTACAACTTTAGAGAAACTGGAAGACTGTAGTGAGAAAATTAAAAATTACCAGTTCTATAAATATAAATTCTATACTCGATTTCCAATCACCCAATTGGAGTTCATGAAAATGTTGAAATTTTTTCTGACAAAAAAATGTCTATATAAAAAAAAATTGATACGTAAAAACCAATATATTTTTTACTTTATTTCTAAAATATAAGAATATATATCTTAAAATCTTAGACATGTGAAAATATTATTAAAAACAGATTTAAATGCGTTTTTAAAACGTATGAAAGTTTTATAAAGTTATAAAATGTAATAATGTGAAAATAAAAATAAATTGTACCTAAAGTGTAAAAAAAATATTTTTAAAATGTTTCAAACTTAATTTTGTTATTTTGATGAACAACATATTGAGTTGTACTTATATTTAAAACGAATTTGAGATACAAATTTAAATTTTAACAAAAATGTTATAATTTGTCAAAATACAAATATTGTTATAAAAAAAAAAAACTAAATTAATTATGTATTATTTTTATTTCTAATTTGGAATACAATAATTATATAAATATGTTTTGTATTTCACAACCCAAAGACTGAGGAATGTATTAATTTGCCAATTTTTAACGAGTTATTTTTAGCATTTAAAATTCATAATTTAAGGAGTTTAGCAGTCATGTTGCACTAACATTATTGCTGTAACAAATAAGAAAATAAATTTAAACTTATGCCTCCAAGTACATGAGATTAATGTAAATCTAATAAAATTTAACACGCTCAATATGCTTTCAAAAACAATTTAATCGCCATTATACCCACCCACGCGAGTAACAATTAAATAATTTGAATCGTTAAAAAGTTTTTTCAACAATTGTATATAGTTGTAAATTCTTTAAAATACTTTTAGTGTGCAAAATATTATAACTAGTAATAAATATTATATTGTGTGTATAAAACAACCCTCAAATGATAAAACGAGCCATAGACTAAATTATTATGGTGATAATGCAACTAAAATTAAAAAATCTTAATGGAAAGTGGTATTTTTCAAAGATATTCTCATTCAATTACATAAAATTTAAAAACATATTATAAAACATTTTTATTTCATTTAAAATTATTTCAAGAATGCAATTTTTGTGAAAAAATAATAATATGCCTGTATTACGTAAGATTTTGATACTATTCATGTATTATTCTTCTGTCAGTATTTGAAAAACGTGTGAAAAGTCTTAAAGTTGTTATTAAGGAATAGGCTTTATTAATAAAGCTAAAAACGAGATGTAAGATAATATATTAAATATTTAATTATTAATCACTTAAAAATAATTAAAACCCAAATACATAACAAAACTTGTAAATTAAAAATCTTATAGCTTTTATTAAGAAGTAATTAGACTATTGAAAAAAGAGATGTAAAATAAATTTTGAATATTTAATGATTGTCGTTTAAAAATAATTAGTATCCAATTACATTTTGATGATTTATTAGAGTAATACTAATATAGTAATAAACTAATATTTATCAAAAAATAAAATAAATATTAACACATAAAAATTGCAGGATACCTATTTTTTATTGAAATGTTTACAAATTAATTTAATATTAGCAATAATAATATAGGTAATACTCGAATTTATTTCTGTTTAATTTGGAACACATTTTATAATTATATAATATTTAAATAGGTACGTTTATTTAAAAACAAAAATAAAACTTTACTATTAGAAATACGCATATAGTTATTATTGTAAAAAGTATTGTTGAGACAAACATCAACGATATATTAATAGTTACAATATGCCTATTTATAATTAAATTATTACTAATTATTTTTTATTTTTTTTTTTTTTACCAACAACTTATAGGTAGTATACATTTTATTCGCCAGTTTGTAATATAAATAATCAAATGACACTACTATATGTGTCTTTTAACACCCTATTGCCATTCGATATTTATTTCGTTCAAACGATGAGCTTAAAAAACTGGATTATAGAATTTAACGTATTTGGTGTATTTACATATATATATATAATATATTTATAAAACTAAATAATACAATTTGTTAGAAATTCGCTGAAAAAAAACTCGTCGTTCGCGGCATTCCAGAGCAAATTGTTCATAATCGATAGTTCCACATTGTTTAAAATATCTGTAGCTAAGTATTGTACGCTCGTAGTTGTAGTGCAGCTTTAGACGTGTCACATACTAGTCTTGAAGCAGATACCAAAAACTTCCTACTTCATCACATTCGGCTTACGTATGTGTGAATTCACGATGTATTTCGTTTAGAAGAAAAAAAAATATATTACCATTTTTAACAACAAGTCGAGCTAGTGTGTATGCTAGCTACTATGCTCAACAAAAACTTTTTTTAGAAAAGCGTTTGAAATTCTTGGAAGTTCTTTTCGCAAACTATTTTTAAGTATCTTTTTCTTGCATTTGAATTTAAGTATAATTATTTAATTTAGAAGTTGTATGATTTAATTAATTTAAATCACCACTAAGCGACATCGAAAATTATGTATACAAATAATAAACATACTGATTGAGTAATTTGGTCATAAAAATAGCGAAATAAAGATCTATGTATAATAATATATATTTTTAGACTCTAAACGAAACAAAAATAAATTAATTTTTAAATGTGTTATTGCTTCAAATTTGAATATTTAATATGTTTTACTATAAAAACTTTTTTGGGATAATGGGTTATTGCAGTCAAACAATTTTCATTTAGCACTCTTAAAGATTGTAAATTACCTGTTGTTATTATCCATATAAGTAATCATTTAATTTTCTTTTAACAAGCAGAGCTCGAAATGGACGAGGATATATCGGAACGGCGTTCCAGTTCGTATATTAGCATTTGCATTCGTTTCGGTTGGTTTAAATTAGAACTAAAGATTTTCGATTCGTAAAAAATATTGAAAAAAAATTGCCATGTGATAAGACGTTTTTGAGAGTATCGCAATCAAAAGGATTAAAATTATCAAATTTCCTTTCGACAAAATATTATATAATATAAAAGTTCTATTTTAACTAAAATCCAAGAGGCTTCTTCACCTGAAATCACGAGTGACTTTTCTTCGTCTTATCGTAATAACAATGTTATGATTGAAAATACAAGTACCTAGATAGTGTTATACGCTTCAATTAAAGTTGTGACTGCAATAAAAGGCAATAAAACTCAATCTATCGACTATCTGTGATCTGTGTTTGTGTATTGTGTATACCTAATTATATTTAGATTGTACTGTATGCAAAAAAATAATTAAATTAGGATTATTTAGTTAGTCAAAGGTAGACATTCTGCTGATGACACTTCAAGTCACAAATGCGAAAAAAAAATAACGAAAAATATTCAGCATTGTAGAAATTATTATAAACTATTAAATTTTAATTGTATAATTATATTTATTTAAGCTTAGAATTGTTTATATTATTTATTTAACTAATAATATTTTATTTTAAAGTAAACACAAATTAAAATTAGATATCATAATTAATAAATTAAAAATTAATAATTTGCATTAGTTTTATGAGCGTTTCGGTTCGTAAAATTTTCTATTTCGAGCACTGTATATGAGTGTATAGTGTAAAGTAAATTTTTATATCATAACACTCCATTATCCTGCTCAAAGGTGAACAAAGTAAAAAGTGTAACCAGAATCTTATCCATGTGTGATGTCCTTAAAAAAAAAAAAAATTAATAAAGGTATATTTTTATATTTAGAATCAAACTTAAACGTACATTAATAATATATCGTATATTTTACTATTGTGCAATTTTCGAAATAGGTTAAATAAATGATAGTAACAATTTTGATCATTATATAATTTATTAATTTAAACTATGTCTACTCGTTAAAAATGTGTGGGTAGTATCAAAAAAAAAAAAAAAAAAAAATTTAATTTCATAAATAAACCGTAGTATATAAAAATGTAACATATCTTGTAAAAAATCAAATACGCACATATGAATTTCAACTAGATTACACCTACTGCTTTCGGTTTTTATGCAAATTATATGGTTACTTATTTGTATGTGTTTTAATTTGGGAACGCGTTCTATTTATTTAGGTAGACCCTATAAGTTTTCGCCCAACTATACTAACAATTGGTAAATTTAAAATCAATGGTAATACGTGTGCGCACGAATCTCGCATCTTCCAATAACTACTGTATACACACACACACACACTTTAGCACACTGAAAAATAAATAAAATAAATGACCTTTACGCCGGCCTGGCTGTTTGGGAGTCATTGGTGGTTGAATGGGGGGAGGGGGTATTTTCTTATTTGTGGTTTTCGAGGCGTCGCGCATCACCGGGCGAGTGAGTGCCAAATACGCCGGAACTCGCGTCGTCTTCGCAATAACTTTATTTAATAAATTTAATGATAACTGACAATGCGGACAGAAATACATTAGAGATTAACATTTTTCCGTATGAAAATTAAAAATTTCTTATTGACAGCAAACAACTGACTTTGTGCCGTGTACGTTGTTTGTTTAACTCGTCTGGTTTTTTTTTTCATTACGAAATAATTATAATTAATATTATACAGTGACACAGTGTAGTGGTATAATAATTACACTAAATTCATTTAATTTCAAAGTTAGTCTCAACAAAATATTATAAAGATTTATTCTAAATTTAAAATAAAATAATATCTAATCAAAGTGAAACCGCGATTATACTCGAATATTTGTATAAGTTGAATTTTCGATAACTCGTTGTAATTTATCGGCCCCTACATTTCAATATAAAATGTGTGGTATACAATTAATTAAAAATTTGATTTTCATCAATTCGAATTTCTCAATAATACGAAGTCATTTGTGTTGAATTATTTGACATAATCGCTGAAAAATATCGGAATAATAATATAATGCATAAATTGAATCGTTATCTATAACGATAATATAGATATTATATAACGTGTACGTACATAAATAACGATTTTAATAAACTGATACCCAATCTAATCTTTGTTTAAATAGCACGGTCTATAAATTCAATAAATTAACTCTTGATATTTAATTAATGTTTATTTACTGATCACTACATTATAAGTAAATTTATATTTCAGTGGAAATATAATAGAACGTCGATATATATTAACAATGATGAAACAGTAAATGTTCTGTTTGACTTGTAATTTTGTGAAGTTTGTAAGTATGTACATACTATTTTTCCTAAAACTCGATTTTTTTTTTGTCCACGATCGATTTGAGTTATCGAGATTCCACTGTATATAAATATAATTATAAAATATATTATAACAGTATTACGGTGTTTATAAGCTGAGAACCTACCTAATTAGTATCTTTTTTCACACATATTTAGTTGTTGAATCATAATACAAGAGTTACATATTACAAATCGACCACACATGTAGCTTCCAATCATTTGATCTAAACTGTAAAATAATGTAATTTGTGGTTCTATTTTAATATGGTTATGTATTTAAGTTCACAACAAGTGATATAACTTGTTATTATTTCTCAAAAATTGTAGGTATACCTACAGTGCTACAAAGTTAATATAACAAATTTCATTTATTTTTATAAAATTGAATTTCCACTTTAAATATGGAAATAAACAACTGGGTTTTAATATTAAATTTTTTGTTCTACCATATGGTAGTATAAATTATACATTTATTTATGAAAAATATAATTCGATAAATTATATCAGTATATTATAAATAATTGAATCAAATACAACTTATCATATACAAGTTAAATTAGTAATTGCGTAAAATTAATAATTTCAAAACTCATACATAATTTTATTGTTCAATATTTCATAAAAATATGTACTGTTCTTTTATTGCATCCTGGTTTAAATATTTTATATAATGTGTGTTTAAAAGTATTTACCTAGTTGAGTTTTTGAGTAAAATATTTCATGAATATCTGTGGTAGGTATTATATTT
>JACXSJ010002259.1:0-50661 GCA_014851325.1 Pentalonia nigronervosa | reverse complement strand
ATGCACCTCTTGTTTACTACAAGGCAAATTTGGTCATAAAGATGCTCGAACTTGAAATATATTGTATTTTATATATGTTATATATTTAGTTGTAATTGCATTTGTATTATTCTCCCGTAAATATGAATGTAATAACTTCGAAGGTGTTCACACATATTTTTAGTGGCTTTACGTTTCAAGTTATTGCTTATTATTTGACGTTCAATTTTATTTTCTTCATCCGCATCGTGGTTATGTTCTAGATCGCAAGATGTCCACACGATATCGCGATTTTCCAATACTTTTAAATTGGCAGTGCATCCTCTTTTAGTACATTTATACCGATGTTGGCCATTTTGGAGGAGTTTATGAAAACTAAATTTGAATTTATTAACTATAAAAATTAATTTTCCCTTTTCACTTAACATTTTCTCAACAGAATTCATTTTTACACACTCGCATGAACACAGCGTATCTACTAATAAAGTTTAATACATTGCAGTCGTGGTCATCAAATATTAACGATAAAATAAAAGTAGTCAATGATAATCGATTAATGTGTTAAATTACGACGATTAAGACGATAAGACTAAATTCAATAAATTTGTGATATAAATAGGTAGTATAGGTATATCTAGCGGTAGATTATATTGAGTGCAAACAGTCAGGCTATATTAGGTTGACGTCGTAAAAGTAAATGCCTATAATATGAGAACCCCTAGTTAAAAAATAATATTTAACAATTTTAGGAGCCAATTCAAATATACATTTTTCAGGAGCCAATTCAAGGATCGAATTTATATTTACCCAAAATTGAGAGCCAACTCAATGGTCGCCGACGGACCACCGGTTGGCGACCGCTGATTTATATTATTAAATTTCTAAATCAATTATTAATTTCATGAACATTTTAAAATACACAATATAAAATAATATTGTATTTTTTTTTATATATATTATCTTTAATGTGGCAATTTTTTCATTACCTACTATAAAATAATTATCACGTTACGGTAGTTAATTTATTATTAATTTAGTTTATAAACCAACATTAATTTATTCACAAAGTCCATGACACATGGTTCTTTATTGTGTGTTTTATATATAACAACAATACAATCTTACATTAATTATTATCACTTATTATTATCTAGCATAATCACAATAATGTTTGTATAAAGTTGGTCAATCAACAAAAAAAATTATTCTCATTGTTATTATAGTATATTTTAATATTATTTAAACGCTTATTTTACTTTGCAGATTGGTTTTGCTGTTGGTCAATGACTCGAACAAAGAGAACAGCCCAGAGCAGACTAGAAACAATTTAATCGAAGCATTACTGGACAATAGGAGTACCGGTCAAGCGTATGACGTATTGTCATCATCACCGGCACCTACTTTCTTACCGTCGTCCCCATCAGAAATTCCATTCGGCCAAAGAATACAGGTTGATGGTTCGCCGGTACTGGACGGGCAGTATAAGAAATCTAGAAAGGGAACCAGGAGAAGAGTTGTGCATAGGAGTAGGTCAATCCCCGTTTCCACTACTCCGATGACCTGGCAGGGAGCTAACGACGTAGGTCCCGGGCTGGGTGGTGATTCCGACGCCCGAGCAGTTGAACTCCTCAAGTCCCTATACTCGATCGCATCCAAATGGTCGTAGTTGGACATCTATCCATCGATGGGATTTCCATTCTGCCTGTGTCATAATCGTGTGAAAATCAAATTATTTACGAATTGTCTTTATAATTTTAATATAAATATTTTATATTTTGTAATCGGTTCGGGATTATGAAAAAAAAAAAAAAAATGATCAAAGTCGATAAACCGTAAAAATTGGACAAAACAATTACATTTTACACAATTCATACACAATAATAATGCATCACAATTATATCCCCAAATCAGTTTATTCTTTACATATTACACGAAATGCTCAATTTTAATCATTGCCAACCGGCTAGCTATAATTCTTTAATAATTTCAAAAATGTAAATTAAATTACGACCAGAAAATTAGTGGAAGATAGTTGTCAAACTCTAATTTCCATTTCTCAATATACTGATCATACAGGTCACAACCCTGTGTAGGTTAATCGATGACATTCTACAGTAATTATTCTAGAAATTCGTTGGTCCAAACCGGTGTAAAATTATCCTCACAGTATCCCGCACCGGGATAATGAACCATGTCAATGATGTGGTGCAAACAACGTGATGCGATATTTTCACACCGGTTCGAGTGAGCGAATTTCAGGTTATCATCGTAATACGTTCAATGATAATATTAAAATAATATATTCCCAAATTGCATACAGTTCAACTATACCTAATCAAAATCAGAACGCACAATTAAAATCCGTATTACCGCTTTCGTATAATTGATGATATCATCTTTGTGTATTTTTCAATATTGAACATTTTTAACAGTTGTTGTAGTAATTTTTGTCGGTCATCTTTCATAATGGCCGCGGCTGTACATAGGTATAATGTAATGTCTATTTAGCGTTTACAAGTGAGTTGCCATCGCCTAGTACAGAATATTATTAATACGTCTCGACAATAATATTATAATATACGCATAATGTAAATTGACTCTAGTCCTCGGCGAATCGGCGTGTTACTGTTTTAGGCTTACCTAAGACTTATTTTCGTGTTGTGTACACAATATATTATAATATATAATATTTGCTCATATATCAAAAGTAGATTTCTGTTAAGATTCAGTTTTAATTTTAATATTACCAATTTCATACAATCATAATATAATACTGTACAATGTATACGTAGATGTATGTTATGTATTTTTGGTATTTATACTTAAAAGTTAGAATATACGTCTTCTCTGTTTATCTTTTGCACGTTATTTTATTTTACGTTAAGTTCAAACTTTATTTTGTATACCTACCCGATAATCGTTATCATAAGTACTTATTTATACTTGCCTTCTTTCAGATTTTAACAAACGTCGATTGTCAAATCTATTACATTTTTACGATCGATCGATTCAGAGAATATTATTGTAACTATTTTAATCTATGTGTTAAAAACTGCTTACCTTTTTCGTTTATTCATAATCAATATGTGAATGCGTGTGTACGTGTGAAATATACGTCACACGCATATTATCATTAATAACTAGTTTGTATGAATTGAATAAAGATACTTTTATAATATTTTTAATTTACTCACATAACGAGTCGAGTTACATTACATGCCATTTAATAATGTTATCACATTATATGTATTATGTAAATTGCATAATATTGTAAATAAAACATAAAATTATTGTGTATACTAAGTAAAAATTGCATTTGAATTGTCATATAGCATAACAATAATGGTAACCTATTCCCATATTCAAATTTAATACCTAAATAATACAATCTTTGAGATGGTTAAAAATTATACATTTAAATATATATAATATTAGCATCATCAAAAAATGGAAATATAGGTAACCGATGTACCTCATTGAATATACCTCATCATTGATTAAGTCACTATAATAATATGTTAAATTTGAATTCAATTATAAATCATTGAATTCGTAAACCAATTCTGAGCAAAGGCGGTCTGTCAGCATGTATTACTAATAGTAAAAACTTTATGATATATTTATATAAAAGTGATTTATTTTACTGTAAACTGTTGTACAACAGGTTAAATTAATTTTTTCCGAAAATATTGCAGTTGCAGTTTGTTGATTTATTGGTAGTTAATTTTTATAATAGTGTATATATTATTATTATTATTATTATTATTATTTCATTTATTTTTGTTATCGAATTCTGAGTCAATACGGCCTTACCGTAGAATGATGTGAATAGGTACGTAATATAAATAGATAATAGATTAAAATTAATTTAAATATTTTTAAAATGCCATTGTATACATACAAAATAAAAATAAACTATGTACCTACATAAACAATTCAAGTCCTCGAGAATAATATTTTTAAATTACAACATAATAATTAAAATTGTTAGTCTTCGTTTAAATTTCTAATTTCTTCAAAATTTGAATTCAAATGCTTACAAAGAAAAATTGTGCTTATATATTTTCTAGAAATGTTGATATCAGTATGAACTACTGATGAAGAACTATGTACTGAATTTTCATCTTATCTGTATAAATTGAACACTTTATACATTTTTAACCTACAAAATAATTTGCAAATGTTCATGATTTTGTCTAACTTTGTCAAAATTCTTTCAAGCCCTTATAAAAAATTATTATTTATCTACGCTCAACTGTTTTTTTTAATTACCTACAACTTATGAGGAATCTTTTATTACATTTTAAGTTTTTTATTCAAATAAATGTTTTCAAAATTTTATCGATAAAAATAAGGGTCGAAAAAGATCAAAATATTTTGAAATTTATACCATGTGTAAAAAATGATAACATAAAAATTTGAAGAAAATTTCTAATATCTACGGTTATACATTTTTGGATTGCAACAAAATAAAAAAATCCGATTTTATCAAAAACTGGTTTGCATAAAAATTCCCGTTTTGCCAATTCTTAAGAAATTTATTATAAATAAATGTAACAAAGTACGAATTAAATTCTTTCCAGAAAAATCACTGAAGTTGAAAATCTAAGCATTTTTACGGCACCAACTGTTTTTACTGCTAGGTGATCACAGTCACAAAAAAAAACAACACAAAATATAAATATAGATGTAAAATCAATACATTCATTGCTTCACTCAAAATCATAAGAATTTAAAAATCCTTGAGCAATTTGAAATTGCCTCAACTATTTAGTGATTATTTTTTGGAAATATTTATGTCTATATTTTATTATATTAACATATTTTTATGATTTATGATATTTACAATTTAATAAAAGTATAAAACAAAATATAATATAATAAAATAAACAAACAAATAAATAATTGTGCACAATGATTAACAAATATTATATATTACATAGATAGTGATTTAGAAAAAATCCTCAAATTTTTAACGGTTAATTTCTCAGAAGAATAAATCTTTGATTGAATTTGTGAAATTTATAACAGACGTATTATATTTTTCTTTAAATAAAAATTAAGGCCACAATATATTACTTAATGCGCATGATCCAGTGCATTAATTCTGCTCCCTTGCCTTTGGGACGACGGCCATACAAGGACATATGCACTGATATCTTATGTTGTATTGAAAGTATCATAGATACATAATATTATAAACATTTTATTTGCTTATTATATTATTAATTTTAATACTTTTAAATACATATTATTTGCTACATTTTTATAATATTGGATAAGATGAACTATAATATAATATACCACTGTCCGCTATAAGAGATAATCTACTAAAACTATAACTTAGAGATTTTAAATTTCAATTAATCATTTACAGTGGTTGTATATTCCACTCACAAACTTATAAATATTCATAAAAATTTTCTTGGTTATAATAACATTTAAAAATTGAATAAAAACATTTTGTTATATAAATTGTTTTATATTTCATTACATAGTTCTGCTGATCGAATCAATTTTTTAATGAACATTATCGTTTATAACTTTTGGGTTTTCATCTTACAAAACCATTCAAATCCTATTTATATATTCAGCATGAATATTTATACTATGTACACATAAAAATATCTTTATAAACTATTAAAAATGAATTAATAAAATTAAATAATTAATTAATTTTATTTAATTAATTATTACAGAAAATAACTTACACCTACATTTTGTATTTTGTATCAAGCTTATGGAGTAGTTTCATTACACAGAAGAGGTTAATTGAAATTACAAGTTAAAACATCATTAGTAAACAAGTTTAAACTCATATTAGGTACTTTGAACAGTCTAAACTAATATATAGGAAAATAAATCATAACATTTTTTTTAAAAATATGTAATAAATTAAAGTTATTTAATTTAATTATTAATTATTTGAACTATATCAAGGTGACAATATCAATAGTTATTTCAGATTTTGATAGTATTTGTATTTTGTGTTTGTATATTATTTCAATTTAATATAATATGCATAGTATAGTCCATGATACTTAAAATTTTACAATGCCATAAAATAATTTGTTGTTGTATATTTTTTTTTCGTATCAAAATGTTGTTCAATAAAACCATTGAAAGCTGCAGTATATACTATTGGTGTATATTATGGTCTTCAAACACATATAATCAAGATGTTTTTTTTTTTTATTAAATTGTTACATATATATTCTGGAATTAATTTTTTCATATTATTATATTATAAGGACGCAGATTTTTATGTAGTAAAAAAATCAAAATATGTTAATATTTATATTGTTATTTTCGTCAAAATATGTACTATAAACCATGAAATATTTAACAAAAAAGTTTTTATTAAACATTTACTTTTAAAAGTACTGAATATAGAAGAACAAACAAACAAATAAGCGATAACAACTATAATAATTATACCGTACCGTAGAACGTTGTGAATAGATTCTTGGTAGATATAACTAAAATCAATTTAAATGTTTTGTAAATTTCATTGTGTATAGAATATGATGGTTCCAGTAAAAGCACGCATGTTTCAAATTTTTGCGATTAATATTTGTTGAAACATAATAATATAATATTCAATGTCGTCAAAATTTAAACTTCAATTGTTCATATATGAACTAGTATGTGACTACGCTAAACTTATTGTTTAAATTTCAATTGAAAAATTAATTTTAATTAGCATTGTTACTTAAAACAATACGATCATAATATACAGTGTTTTCATTTTAACTATATATTGTTAACTATATTTTGTTGTTTTCTTAGGCTAATATTGTAATGCATTTAAATAGAGAGAAAATATACACATATATGCAGACACATTTTATGTGATAATTGAAGTTATGTTCTAGTCATGTTTTATGGTCAATTATAATTGTGACGATTGAATTGAAAATTGTCATATTAAATATAAGCTTTTACAGTATGTTTTTTAACCACTGGCAAGACACTGTACTCTAAGTTCAAAATTGTCAAATTTGATTGTTGTAAATGCCGGCATTAAAATTGTTATCTCAAAATTCATGTTTTTGTATGATATGACACAGTGGACACATCAGAAGCCATCTGGTTCTGTTATTAGACTGCTCCTCTACTGGTTTGTTCTTGGACTGGTGACTACTCAAGATTTTAAGTGATACAGCACTGTATCACTTACATTTGTTATGCATTTTTAATACTTTTGAACGCTATTGATAATTTAGCGATGATCGTTATTTAAAAATATTTAATAATTTCATTTGTATTTATTTGATTTTAATCTTGTGACTCTTTTTAGGAAGTTTTTAGAAGCAACGTTTGTCTCTCTCTTTATTATAAACTTCTTAAAGCCTTTCTGAATCTAACAGTGACACTTGACAATCCAGACTAAACATACGTCAACATCGACATTATTATTATTTTACTTGTATTAACAAAATCATTCTATGGCTATTACTAAATTAATAATTATTATTTATCTACATTCTAATCTAAACTATAAGTTTATTGTACATATATAAATGCAAAATAATTAAATGTCCAATACTTTCTCAGTACCCACCATAAGCACTTAAGATTTACCTCCACCACATTTCAGCTGAGAGAAATGTCTCATAATAACCTTTTCATGTCACCTTTGTCAACCTAATCATACAAGATTTATAAATATATGTATTGATTTATAAGACTTTAACATAGGAAACTAAGGGCAATATAGCATATGGGAATAGTATGTATAAGTATATAATTGGTTTTATAAATTGATTACAATTGAATTATACAGTTTTTGATTAAATTAAATTGTATATAATATTGCATCTTTTATGAAAATGACTATATTTGCATTAATTGATTATAAATCCGGTCTTAGCGATTGTCTTATCTGACGGGACATGGTATTTATTTTTTATCGCCAAGATGTATATATTTATTATGAATGATTAAAATATATGTATATAGTTTATGGTTATGATATTTTTTAAGTAACTCATATCTTTATACGAATTATATTTTGTTTCCAAAGAATATAATTCTATATTTTATATTCAATTATTGAAATATTGAAATATTTTATGTTACGACTGCAGCAGTTTTGTGTCATCTTATTACAGGTATTATAGGTATTATAACAGAATTGCAAGGCTCGTTACATAATTAAAACATTTGTTTGCAAACTAAAAATCAATTCTATTTCATAATGTTGTTCACATCGCTTATAGTAATGGTAACACAGTTTTCAATATATGATTAATAGATTACTTATAATATAGTATAAAAGTATAAAAAAGCAAAAAGTATTAAGATTTGTGTTGAGTATAAACATATGAATAAAGCAATAATTATAAAACGCACTCCTTACAAGTAATTATTTATGAGTATGCTATTGTAATATTTTTGATGCATAATTTAATAACATTTACAAAAATATGATATAGCTTACTATTACAAATAATTCATTTTATATACATAATATAATACGAAGATACGGTTAAGTGAATTTCCAAATAATACTCTTTTATATAGTATTTATATTATTTTTTGAAATATAGTTTACTCTAAATAAACAAAATAAACTATTGTGATATTAATAATGTTCAATAATAAAAATAATATAAAAAAACCTCACACTAGGTAATATATTTGATAGTAAAACTAAATTATGGCAATTTTGAGCTTCGGTCATCATTTTCTATATGGTGGCAAATATTCTCTGTCTGGTACCGGTGGTTTATTGTAAGAGTTTACAAACTGCGCATCAGATACGGAAGTTGATCCCGGGTATGAAGCAGGAGTAGGCGATGCACCTGATAAAGTTGAGCTTGGACCATACGATCCCACAGTACTTCCTAGACTGGGGTAAGGTGTAGTACCTAAACTTCCAAACGGACCTTGAGAACTTGGTCGACCGTTATTGTTCACACCTGTAGATGGGTATGATGGTGTAGCTTGTGCACTTGGGTAGCTACTTGGACGTTGACTCGGGAATAGCGCACCTGTCTGTGATGGATAGTTTGCAGTTGGGCCTTGTGATCCTATTTGTCCCGGGTAGTTGGCTGACGGACCTTGAGGACCCGATTGACCTGGATAGTTGGCAGATGGGCCTTGTGGGCCATATTGTCCTGGGTAGTTAGCAGTTGGGCTCTGGGGACCAGACTGTCCTGGGTAGTTCGCTGTTGGACCCTGGGGACCAGTTTGGCCTGGATAATTGGCGGTTGGTCCTTGTGGACCTGATTGTCCTGGGTAGTTGGCAATTGGTCCTTGAGGACCAGACTGTCCTGGGTAGTTGGCTGTTGGACCCTGGGGACCAGACTGTCCAGGGTAGTTGGCTGTTGGACCCTGGGGACCAGTTTGGCCTGGATAATTGGCGGTTGGTCCTTGTGGTCCCGATTGTCCAGGGTAGTTGGCAATTGGTCCTTGAGGACCAAACTGTCCTGGATAATTAGCGGTTGGTCCTTGTGGACCTGATTGTCCTGGGTAGTTGGCAATTGGTCCTTGCGGACCAGACTGTCCTGGGTAGTTGGCTGTTGGACCTTGGGGACCAGTTTGACCTGGATAATTGGCAGTTGGTCCCTGTGGTCCTGATTGTCCTGGATAGTTTGCAACTGGACCTTGTGGACCAGAAATTATTGGGAAGTTAGCAATTGGCCCTTGTGGTCCAGATAAACCGGGGAAGTTACCAATTGGTCCATTAGGACCAACTTGTCCAGGGAAGTTAGCGATAGGACCTTGTGGGCCTGATTGTCCTGGAGAACCTACTTTTGAGTAGTCATAAATATTAGCATTCAAGCCATATAGACTTTCAGCAGTTGAACAATCAAACTGGTTCCACCAGACACATACAAAGTGCTGTTGATGGAATATTGTTCCATTAGGACACAAGAAATCGTATTTAATATCATTAGAACATATATGAAATACTTGACATCTGGTTTCGGTGTCAGCGTAGTATCCTGGTAATCTCTGATTACAAGTAAATGAAGTATTTGGTATTTCGGATAGTATTGGATAGTCTGTACCTGGTTCTCCGGGTATAGCAGAAAAGTCACCTCCTTCATAAGAACCATCGTCGTTATTTCCAGTTGGTGAGTTTCCAGATCCAAAACCGTTTCCAAAACTGGAAGGTCCTTGATTACCATTGTTTCCACCAAAGAAACTGTTAGGTCCTTGATTACCATTATTTCCACCAAAGAAACTGCTAGGTCCTTGTGCGCCTGAATTTCCGCCTCCAACACTGCTAGGTCCTTGATTGCCATTGCTTCCACCAAAGAAACTACTAGGTCCTTGTACACCAGAGTTTCCACCCCCTACACTGCTAGGTCCACCAATGCCAGTGCCTCCATAACTTGGCCTAGATCCACCAACAACACCACTGCCAAAACTATTTGCTCCTTGTGCACCAACATTGTTACTTCCATAATTTCCTGAAAATAAATCAGATTGTGTAAATAGAAAACAATTTATTATTAATTTGCACTATTATATTTACCAGGTGCACTACCTATGCCGAAACCGCTTGATCCCGGGCTGTTTCCAAAACCTGTTCCTTGTACAGAGCCACTGCTACCACCATAACCTGGAGCGTTGCCGTTTCCAAATCCAGTAGTTCCTGCATTGTTTCCACTTCCATAACTACCAGGAGCATTTCCACTTCCAAATCCAGTAGTTCCTACATTGTTTCCACTTCCATAACTACCCGGGGCATTCCCACTTCCAAAACCAGTAGTTCCAACATTGTTCCCACTTCCATAACTACCAGGTGCATTTCCACTTCCAAAACCAGTTGAGCTTGGTGTTCCCGAACTTCCGCCAAATCCGCTTGGTTTTGAGCTTCCAGATCCAAAACCTGATCCTAATCCAACTCCGTATCCATTACCACTTTGAGGGGCTCCTAAGCTTTCTTGTCCACTTGGACCATAACTTGGTCTTGTGTTTTGTCCAGAAGAACCATCACCAGATGAGCCATATCCAGGCGATGAACCTGAACTAGTAGGGAAGTTTCCGGGTCGCTGTGCGATTGAACTAGGGAAGTTAGCAGTAGTGAAATCTTGAGGTGCAGATGTAGGATAAGCTGTTTGGCCACCATACCCACCAGTAAAACTGGGCGTACCAGTTGGTCCAGTAGAACCAAATTGGTCAGCTTGAGTTGGGTATGATGAAACTGTTGTAGGAAATGATGTAGGATAACTAGTACCTGATGGCTTAGATACTAATCCATCGTTTCCGTATGGTCTTGTTGTAGTTGGGCCGTTCAAGGGATTTGATGGTTTATTGTAATTATAACCACTTTGTGCCTAAAATAAACATATAAAATATATTAAACATAATAATTTAATAAATATGTCAAACACATGTGAAACACTCACCAATGCATAATGGGATAGTGCAAAGAGTGTACCTAAAACATATTAAAAAAATAATTATCACACAAATAATTTATAGCGTTTATTTAATCATAATAACATACAAATGATTACTCTCGCAAGTTTGTGAACTACTTGGAAATAAAAGAGTGTATACTTTAATTAGATAACTGATTAAAGAGCTCAACCTTGTCAAAGTTTAAGGTCCTTCTAAACATTATGTCACTTAAATCGTAAAATCTATTGTTAACTTTAACGATTGACTTCACAAATTCTAATTTGTAAAAATCGAGCATTACCTATTTAACACGTGACCTCATTCTCTACATATTTTTAAGAATTTTCACACGAAAATACCAACAATTATGCAACAAACTTTATTAGCATGTTGTAAATATTAACTACTTGCAAGATACTATTTTGTATATAAACCTACAGCACCATTTACCCATTTGCAATTAATTCGCCAGCATTCTCTTTATATTTGAAATACATTTTCGGAGCGTATTTAAAAAAAGTACATATACTGAAATACCAACTAATATTTCCTAACACTTAAAAAGCAATTTAATGTGTGTAATTTTTATTATTTTGACTCGCAGCTTTCACATGTGAAAAGGCATTAAAAAAAAAAAAAAAAATTAATTATTCTTGAATTTGCAACTCTTATATTTTAAGTTATTTTTTTATTTCTTTGAAACGAATACAGTATTGGCTAAATAAATACAATTATTTTACTTAATTGTACTTCGTTGTATCAATCATCCAAAATTTAGCGACTGATAATAATACTATTAATACTGATTAATGTATATAGTATAATACATTAATACTCATTTAAATCGTAGAACTGTGAAAGTATCAAGTGAAAATTATCAGTGAAAAATGAAATGAAAATTATTTTTTCGATAACTTTCGAGTTACCTATTTTTGAAAATAAAAATATAAAATATTCTTATTTATTAATGATTTAACAATTTAGTTGTTTAACACTCACAATCAACAAACACTGCGCAATATCCATCTTACCATTATTCTCACATTCTATGCACTGCTGTCACGCCTAGTTTGGTTGTAAAATTAATTTTATGACGATACATAAACTATTTAAACGAAATATTACGTGCTCATATACATTTTTTAAATACGGTTATATTACGATGGCCGCGATACAATCTTCTTTGCCGGAGCTTACGCCTTGTTGACCACCAGGCTGTGACTTCCTTATAGTTTAACGGTGTAACTCGTCATGCGGAACAATTATTAATCTACTCGGACGATACGATATTATTTTATTGTTGTGTGGTTTTAACAATAAGGCGAACAAAATGAACAAATATTGTAAATGCACGGAAAACCCGTCTGTTTAAGACCGTTTTGCAAGCCTCGGTCGTTTTGGTTTGCCGGATTCGGACAAATTGAGCAACGGAGCTGCCAGCCGACGAGACAGAGCAGTCGTCTCGTCCATCATCTCGCACGGTCACGACTTCATGCACGAGCTCTGTTTGCATACTACAGTCATTGTCGTGTTTTCTTTTCAAAACCTGGGTGAAATATAACAGCCGATATGTGTATCGTTTCTGCCGGAGAGAAGAGATGTAATATATTTACATTTTATTTTATTTTATTATTATTATTTTTTTTTTTTAAGATTCCTATTGTCGGCTGTGAAACGATTTTTGAAAGTTCACAAATCGCCGCCGTAGTGAAGAAAAGAATAAAATTCATTTCCAAATGACATTTATTCCACACGAAGTCGGTACGACACGTATTTGAGATGGGAATCTACGATAACTCTTCTAGGTTGTTTAATGCCAATTACGACGTTTCATTGCGAAAATCGTCTGCAAACGAATTGGCACGCTCGTCTATTATTATTGCTACGGGATCTTATCGTAAAATGTTATTATAAACATAACTTGTGCATTCGACAGCTAATCTAATATCACGATCGCAATTATGGTTTTGCACTGTCGAAATTTCACGAAAAAAAAAGAACATCGATCAGCAATTTATATTATGCTTTTGATAGTGTACGAGGTATACAATATGTAATTGGAAAAGAAACCAACGGAATTCGTGATGCTATCGATTTAATACACACAAATCCCGCACGCACATTATATTGTCCGTAGTTACTTTATACACATCTATAATTATATTAGATATATTTGTGACTGCACAGAAAAGCTTCGATAACATGGTCGACTAATCATAATAATAGATCGCGCATGTTACTACGTTGGATTTACTTACACAGCAACCGCAGGAAAGACGTATTCATGATGATTGGCACACCACCACCTAGAAACATAAACAAAACAATATCATAATATGATTAGGTGGAATATGGTATAAAATATTATGATGTACAATACAACTGGGCAACGTATTTGACGGCGTTATGCATATATTGTAATAAGTAGGTTAAGTAGGTGAACGTAGAGTATACTACTTGATATTTTTCCTCTACAAGGAAAATTTATGAATCAAAAATACGTTATTATAATGATGATGTCGAATATCAATAATACATATTCTACTTTGATACAAACAATAATATTATTAATAAGTAATAAAATGTCAGTTAGGAACCACGGCAATTTTACGAAAATCGGCCTCGATGAAAAAAAAAAAATTATATCCAGCCCAAAACACACACACATATGTGTTATTATATTATAATTATGGATTTCACGTGTCCCCTTGATGCTATGCGTTTTTACGATGTATACAACGACTGCAGCGAGCAATATTATTTACGACTACTACGAGCCACATTAATGATGGCGCCCGTCTGGATCGAAATCGCGCCCGACGGACGAAATGTCCTGAATCAAGTTTATAATGACCCGTCGCGCACGTCCTTCGGGTCATGAGTTCCGCGGGTCGCGGTCTGTGTCAAATCGAAACCCGCACGCGCAACATGCGTGCAGACGTACTACGGTCGTAGGCACCCGACGCGATGTGTGTGTGTGTGTGTGTGTATACAATATTATAATATTATTATTTGATAATGGTCGCCCTCAGGTCTGGTCTCGACGTCCCTCCTATGCATATAACGCGATAATTACGGCGTTCGATTCAAGTCACTGAGCCGCGGGCACAGAGCGAAGGCGGCGCGGCGGTCATTCCGGCGTAAAATGCAGGCAAAGTTCAAGAGTACGCGCGCGTTTGACCGTGTAAGGTCTGCGAGATCGTCGTCGTCGGACTAGGAAAATCCGGCGGTGGTCGTTCCGTTTTGTATTTTTCGCTCGCCTTCGATTCGACGAAACGATCGCTGTAACGACCGAACTGAATGGCTTTACGGCCGCCGCCTCGGCGTGTCGAATTCGTCGTTGTTTTCGGAGTCGGTGTGCCGCCGACTCGTCTTTGCGCGGCCAATGTGTTTTGTTTTTTACTCGTACTCGTATTTTACGACCCCGGCGAGCTGCGACTTATAATATTTATGTAATATTATAACGGAACGTCGTCTATAATATATTATATCGATCCGATCGGGTGGAGGAGTTTATATTATATAAAGACACAGCATAATATTGTGCTCGATCGTTATATTGTTTGCGTCACGTACTGCGGTTGTAGCGGGCCATCGGTGGATCGAAACGGTGAAATAATAAGAGGCGCGCATACCGATAGCGCGTCTCAACGATCTGTTATTAAATGTTCTGTAAACGATGCTGTGATCTTGAACGCCAATAGTGAAATGATACCGTCTATTCAATTATGTTTAACCGGAGGCGTTTCCATGTGGTTGACTACATTCAGCTGTTCACAAACTTTTACGGCCGCGGCAATATTAGGAAATAATTTGTGGAACCCACAATTTCAATATGAAATAATTTTCTCGATATTCACATACATCTGGCCGAACACACTTTGGGAATCGCTGGACCACAAAAGTATGCCTGTATTGTGTACGCGGCATACTCTCGATAATTTGTCGAAAAATCGGGCACAAATAAAGATACTCTCGGGCAGTTTGCGAACAAAAAGAGAACTATCGTTACCCGCCTCGGAGGACTGGTCGATCTTTTTTACTGAACCGTGATAATGTTAAGTCCGTATATCACGAAATCTCGATGTTTAGAGTCCCATCCCACTCTTTCATTCCTATTAATCTTCAAAAATATATCCGTGGTAAAGCATATTCGGCACGTTAAAATTAATTTTTAAACGATTAAAATATTATTTTAGGATTTTAAGTGTACACGACATTATTGAATCCCGATGACGATCCGGGCCGGTGTACTCACGGACGTTCGTCGTAGTGTCGTAACTACCCTACATGGCCTATATACACAATACGTATAGGTACGCGTTATTGTATTGTTACAGTGAAATATGTGTACCTATGTAAATATCAATTCGAGCAAAGCGTTTTGCGAGCGAATCACGTAACACACGTTTCCGAACGATTGTTCGCCGCCGCCGCTCTTATTGTAACACGCCACGCTGTGTATTTCTTCTCACACTCGAAAAATACGACCGTTCCAATTTCGGATGCGACCCAGCGAACGGTTTGAAAACGCGTCGACGATGGTATTTTGCAACCGATTAATGTCAGTTAATTATACGATTTACGGCAAGCGCCGCCGGTGGCCGCACAATAGTATTATTATATACCCGTGTGTATATCGTGCATCTATATGACTATATATAATATAATAATGTGACGTTTGTTTTGTTATTATTATCGTGTTTTATAATGGGAACGAACGACTCGGACCCGCCACATATTTACAATAGCGTATAATAATAATAATTATTATTGCGTATTACATATTATTATTCGCATACCGAATTACAATAATCAAAAAACGAATTTCGGTACAATGTGACATTTTAAGCCGCCCGCGATGCATAGGTCCTGCGCGCACTATACCAATACGTCAGCTGCTGTTGGTCGGCTAAAAATTTCAATTTCGCTCTCTCGACGTCGTTTCCTCGGACAGCGTAGGTATATCTATTTGGCGGCAATGGTCGATGTCAACGTAATGTGACTGTGATTCGATACCACACCGTGACATTAATCGATAATTACTCGTCTTACAATTTATTAGTTATCGTGCTATTTCATAACGGTAGGTAATTCATTTAAATTGATAAATTACCTATCAAAATCCTACATTAAAAATGCTTTAGTAAAAATAAAAAACGCTTCAAATCAAATTATAATTTTATTTTCTCTCTGTTTTATTTACAAAAATAACTATTCGAACGACTGAAGCATAATTGTACGAATTGTTTCCTATATTATATACCGAATCACGGGAAATACATTTCAACGATCTCAAACCACGGCCATTGCGTTTTAAAATTGTGTCTAATACTCTTATTGCTATTTTGATTTTGTATTTTATAGTAAAACTAAAGTGAAGCATAGGTGATTTGAAAAAAGCGTTTGAATGTTTTTGGTACGATTTATTACAATTATGGTGTGCGACATAATTAAGTTGCTGTATTCTTCGCTATATATATAACTATTAAAACCAGACATTTTTTGTCTACATTTTAACATGTGTCAGCCATTAGTTAATTGTTTTTAAATTTTTCAAATTTGTATCAGAAATAATAATAATTTTTTTTTTTAATTTTTCATGTTTAAAAAATGATAAACTGTTAGCTTTTTAAAACAATATGCAAATTTACAGAAAGCAATGTGATGAATATAAAGTTTTAATTTTGTACAATTACCATCTAGTTCTATTAGTTTAATACAAAGCTAAGTCAGCTGTAAATTCAAATCAAATTCCGTAGAGTAAAAATCGCTTATTTTTATTTTACTTTTTTAGGTATTTTCTAATGTTTAGTATGGATGTTATTTAATTTTATGTGGCATTTTCGACCTGTTATCTAATAAGTGAATATTAATAACAATGATAACCGAAAAAGTCTTAAAGACGTATATAATAATACGCCCATATACGATATTTCTGAACGTTTGTTTAGTACTAAAAAGGCTACCTATACTATATTATTACATATGTCTACGCACAGACGTATAATAATAAATAATACAATATATTATAATATAATACGGCTATAACTCGGAAAGTGCACTCGGACAAATACCATAGTATTATAACACACTAACATATACATCTGGCGCCGCGTACGAATATAACGTAGGTACAGGACCTACACACTATATATGGAGTACTTAAAGGTGAATACAAAATCGCATAAAAAAAAAAATGTCACGATATCTTAGCGTTTCCGCCGCAGTCGAATACAAAACGAACGAACAGCAATTCGCACCGTGAAAAAGAAACGGCTGCAACGATTATTGCAGCACAACAGTATCTGTACCGTATAGTCTGTTAGATGTACCTATCTGTTATCGCATAGCAGTGATAAAATAGACTGTTGTGTACCAAGAGACTTCTTACCTTTTAGCCGACGGACGGACGACGGAGTTGTCGCACAAAAAACAAAAATCGAAACCGCAGACGGATCACAGTCTTCAATATATATATTATATTATGCTAACATACGATCACGCGCCCGGTGACTTTGACGCACGACGACGCGTCGTACGGATATTGTAATATTTTTTATAAACGAAAAAAAAAAAAAATGGGCGACGTACGATAACACGCAGTTGACGACGGCGAGCGCTGCTGTGGCTGTGCGTCCCTGTTGGTGCGGCGAGCGGGTCGACTGTGAATGTCCGTTTCGGGAGCGCGCGATTATTTATAGGCCGGCCGAGGCCCGCCGCGAAGCTCGCGGGCCGCCGCCGACCGTGGGGGCGAAACGCGTCATCGGGCCGTCGCACAGCGGCCGCGGTGGGGTTCGCGTTATCCCCCCGTCGCGCTGGCGGACGACCACCGGAGACTTTCACGAGGTCGCGTCGCGTAGTCCGTCTTGCGCGCGCGTATCGGCGGTCGACGCCGTACCCCGCAACACTATATTACGCCCGCCCGTTGATGCGGCCCCGACGGTTATCAAAACAACACTATTATTGTGTTATTATTATCACGATTGCCGCGATTATGTATCATACGCGCAGACAATATTTATTTTTTTATCGACTTTTTATCGCCGCCGTCGTCTGCAGCCGTACGAGATCTATTTCGCGAGCCCCTGAACGCGCGCGCAATCACTCGCTCGCCGTCTCCGGGATCGATCGGTCGCCGCGTAGGGATCGGTTTCGTTCGAACGAATCTTACGACATGACGCCGCCGCATGGTTTTCAGTTTTTAAACGCGTACAGTTCATAATAACAACGACTGAAACAGAGTAAAATTTTATATTTTTTATTATGCTGCAAGGCGATTCGTTAAACGGCGTAAAACACTCTCGGATTATATCAAAAGTTAAGGATTTTTTTCATACATTTTATCCGTGTATTTTTTTTTTTTTTTTAAGTTTTTTTCATTTTTTCAACGACAATACAGTTTTAATTTAATATATTTTCAAAGCGCAATATTTTTTCGATTATTTCGATACACGTCAAAATCCAATTTCGAACGAGTATAGTTTATGATTTGTTGTTTAATACAAGTATTTAAAATTTTGTTGAACGGAGTAAAGTGTGGACCAACATTTTGAAATGTAATCACTCCGCTCAACTATACTTTAAATACTTGTATACCACAAGGGTGTGGTGATTTTCCATCGTGGCTAATTCAGATTCCGTTTATACGCGCTGCGACAGTACCTATATATACATAATTTAATATTTTGTCATTAAATTATATTGAAATCGTCTATAGAGCTCTACATCTACTATTTGTTATCTGCAATCCACATTCACCACAGTCTGGAACATAACAATATGAAGTTTATATTAGTAAATCATACTCAATAACCCGGTCACAGGCACATAAGACTGTGAATTTATTCGCATGTTTATTGTGATTGGTGGATTTGTTGACTTTCTGAAACAATTACCGTGTTAGTTAAATATATGTGCTATAAAATTACATTAATATACGACAATATAAAGGCACAGAAACACCCGTAAAATTAAAAATTAAAATTTGATACAAGTCAAACGTATGAAGATTATATAGACAATAAATTCATAAAAAGAAAATTTTGAAAAAAGTAATTGCAGTTGAAACTATTTTACTCCAAAAAAATATTGATATATAAAAAAATTGTAAAACAATAAATTACTTAACGTTAAATCAACATTTTTACCATCAAATTTTTTTTGAAATTATAGTATAATTTATAATTTTTTGTTTTTAGTATTAAAAAATAAAAACAAAAATGTTTATACCATGTTTATACCTTTTGCTTGTTGCAAAAGCGTCTATAAATTGCATACACAATTTTTTTTAATATCGATCAGAGCAAAAGGTATTTCATCTGTCAGGTCATTCTGTTACATCTTGTATACATACAGAGTGATATTTTTAAAGTTAAACAATTATTTTCTAAAAATGTATTAACGTTTTAAAAAATATTTTTCAAGTTATTATAAAACAAAATTGTTGAGTGTAAAATATTTTTTATAATTAATTTTTTTTATCGTTATCATTTTTTAAGCTTGTTCCTTTATTGAATTTTTCCGCTCGTCTGTAGCTAAAATAATTATATAAGTTATAACTAACTAACAAGGTATCTACTTCAAAATTCAATTATTATGTGTGTATTAAAATTCTTAAAAAAATATTTTGCATCGAAATACAAAATTTAAAATGTATGATGACATTCAAAAAGGTAAATACTATAAAAAATTGTTTAACTATTACTATTATGTTGTCTTAATTTATCACGGGGAAAAAATATTTCCAAAAATGATAATATATCTTTCTAGATAATAAGTGTTTATTTAAATAAATCACTATAATAGGTACCATATAAATAATATTACAATATTGTAACAGTGTAATCGTGTTTTAAAAAAAAAAAAAAATTTAAGACGTATAGGTGACTTGCAGTGACCATATTTACTTGCACCTTAAATTATTCACATATTATATATTTTATTTAAAAATTAAAATATGCTTGTATATTTTGGAAAAATAAAAAATATTTATAGAACAATTTACATACATGACGGAATTTACGATAATTAATAATTAATTTTTGTACAAAGTTAAGTTTAAAATTACTTTGTTATATTGGTGAATTGTTTGAAAACATATTAAATGTTCAAACATTTAAATTAAAAAAAAGGTCGAAACACTTATTTAGTAATTAAATTATTAATCGTCCAAAATTTATAGAATATTTATAAGAATTAAAATATAGCTGTAATTAGGTAACAGACATAAAATTTAACATTAATAATATTTATTTATTTTTTTTTCATATACTAATGATTTGATTTCTAAATAACTATTTAAGCCTACCTATTGTTTATTTGAAATAATCTTTAAGTATAACGTTTCGAACTTATATGAATTACGATTACCAAAAATAATATTATATGTTTATATAGAGGGATATTTAATATTTTTGGGCTCATTGACTCAACACTCTGGTTTAATATATCTATTTTTTTCTTTTTAATAATTGATATTTTTATCAATAATTTGTGTATAGGTAGTAGATTAAATTATAATTATAAATATATATTTTAATGTAAGTATATAATATTTAGGAAAATATATTTTATTTATATACTTAAACAGAAATTAATCTGATAATATCATATAAACATTAAGATTCAATTAGCTTAAAACAAAAAAAAAAAAGGTCTTTGGGAAATTATTTTATAATCACATGAGACATCTCCAGACCTTGAATCAGACTACTTAAGAAATGTTTTCTTTAAAATCGTATTACACATCAACAAGTGGTACTGTGATATAACATAATATAATAGGTATATTATGAAAATTTATGGTAGACAACAAAATTGAGAAATATTTTAATATCTGAAACATAATATTATATCATTTAAATTACAGCGATTTACAAAAATCGTCTGTTATTTTTTAATAAAATATTATCTACAATTAAAATATTTTTTAAAATTATTAAAAACATATTAATTCTTTAATTATTTGTAGATTGGTGTATGATATTATGTTAAGTACCTAAATATAATATAATTTTAAAGTTTCATAAACAAATTAATTAATTTACTAAAATATAATGGGCCAATCATAGGCCACTAAATCATGTTTAAAGGACCATATGTCTATATAAAAATTAATTTTTGTCCTATTTAGTCCTATGTATAATATTAAGTAGTTTGAAAATTTTACAAATTATATATTATACTAATTTGATGGTTGTTTAAACTTCGACATTTTTAACAAAGTATAGACGTCTAGCGTATATATATATATATATATATATATATTATAATGTTGTTTCATTCGAAATATATTAAGCATATTGTATGGTTCATATACTTTCGTTAAATCAATTCGATTATTAGAGATTTAATTCATTTAAATTAAATATTATTTGAAATTATACTCAAAAACATTTTTTGTACTTCATTTATTACATTTATATGAAATCAAAATCAAAATTTTTCTCATCGGTGTGATAAGCAAAGTTTAGATTAGGTAGCAGTATTGCAATGTAATGTGTAAATACAATTTTTAAACAATAATAAATCTAACTTGTGTAATATTATTATCATAATGTTATTCTGAATCGTATATACAAGACCTTGGTTAACGAACTCGTTAACTCATGTTATTTAATCTAACAAATAGTTAATGTCTAATTAAAAACAAAAAATAAAACCATTTAAGAGTCAAGGGAATAACAATAAAAAGATTTCATTTCATTTTCACATTTTAACTATACTATTTTACCAACTACGAATATGTTTTATAACAAGCATTTTATTATTTCCTCCAAAAGTATAAAATAGGTAAAACGTTTTGCGTAAAAATATTCTGCGACCTCAATTATTATGCTCATTATACTATATATCGTATAGATTGTCAAACATAATAAAAAAAAATCTTCGAAGCCACCCTTAGGCTTACCCTTTGATAGCTGCAAAAACATAATTATAGTGATGACATATTATGATATATCTCATTTAATAAAATTAAATTATAATTCATTGCAGATTAAAAGACACTACATAAGTCACTTTTCCCAAATTTTAAAGGAGTGCAAAACTTTTTATTGGTCGTATAAAAAGTGTCTAAATGTGGTATCGTTTCAATAAGATATTTTAAATAATTTTGTATCCACAATGAAATTTAAATTTAGATTAACAAAAATTTACTTCGCTTTTTAATCAAACGCTCACGGTAAAATCTATATGCATAATAAACTGACAATGCATTGTGTTTTATGTTTTTAATCATACCTACGTATAGGTAAACTAACCTGGCCAAATTTGTTATCAATCAATACTACGTTATTCAGTCCCAATTTAAACATATATAATTAGTTATTACTATAAACGCTTCAACGCCTTTTTAATTGTTTAAAAATATATCAAATATTATAAAATAAATAAATATGAAATCGCAGATAATAAAAATAATATGGAATTCAAAAAGGTTAAACACCAATTGCGCCGAATAATATTGAAGTGTGGCGTATTAATCGTTTTTGCCAACATCACATAATATACTTTGCTATATGCATGCGATAAAATTATAAATTGATCAAAACGGAACATCCACTGACGAGTATCGGATAAGATTATTAGTGTCATTATTCTTAGAATAAATGAAGTTTTACGCTATTACTTTTTACTTTTTTCCAAATGATCAGACGCCGTTTTCCTGGCGCAACGATGTACTCGCATTACATTTCTGATCAATTCACCAGTGGAAAAAAAATGTATTTCATTTAAATAGTCTAAAAAATCAACGGAATTTACGAACACCATTTTATTCACTATATATTTCAAGCTATAAACACAATAACCATTAAATAATTTGATATTAGTATATATACAATTAATTCACTAACTAACAAGCTGTAATAATACGTAAACGCGTAATAAATCCCCTGTATAATAATAAAATTAATTTAACTTACAAACACATAAGTATTTAGGTACATATCAAATTCAATCTACTTGCAGGTAATTATAATGATGTTGGATAATAAATAATAACGTAGATAATGAATATTTTAAACGCTCGGTACTTATCGTATACAAATCAGCTGCATCTGATCACATTATCATTTAAATAATTATACATGTATTTAGCTTTTAAAGTAATGTTAAAATATTACTGATTCGTATTCACCGATGTGAAGTAAACTTATAGTGACCTATGTATAAGTATTATTAATGAACTTATCTTTTAATTATATCTTATCACGTTAACACCATATATATATATAATATGTATCTACTTTACCTACACTTTTTTAATACTTATATAAATAACTGTTAAATCCTAATATTCAATTTACTCGTATAAAGACGGCATTTTGTTGTTCAACTGATATCGTAAATACTATTTATTATTCATTACAGGTTATACATATATGTAATGAAGTATGATCATCCGAATGCACATTATACATATATTATGAATTTTACTTATTTGATTAAAAGCTTTTAAGTATTTTAAAGACATTGTACATTGTACGTACCTAATTTTTAATGACTTCCTATTCTAACCTAACCTAATACGTTAAACATTATTTAGGGTAATTAATCAATATAAAAAATAGAAAATTCTAATCAGCTCGAACATAAATTATTAGTATTTTATATATTTTATAAAATACGAAAAATTTGTAGCAGAATCAATTAAATTAATAATTGTGTAAAACAAAGATAGGTGCATAGTTATTAAATATATGGTAAATAGCAATGAGACAATATTATTGAATATAATATGCGAAATCTCTGTCATTTGAATAATTTATTCTTGTTGCACAAAATATAAAGTCATCTTATTATATTTTCTATTATTTAATAATAGGTACCGATCGTACAAAATAGTGTATAATTTGAATTACAAATAAATTTAAATATTTAATAGATAAGTGTTCAATTATATGTGTATATGAAATGTTTTAATTTTAAGTTGTTATTCAATCAAAACTGAAATGATTAGTTTTCTTACGTATCTACAATGAATTATTGAGTATATTGTGTCATAACTTATATAAATTATCAATTCCCCTTTAATATTAAAAAATAACATAACTATTATTTATACAACAGCAACAGTATTAATAACTACAATCTATGAATGTATAATATTATTATAAATTAAAATATTTTAATAGTACGTTCAAAGTTGTGATAGATGTTTCTAAGAATACCTGTATACGTATAAATAATACCAAATCTATAATGATACGGTCAGATTATTATGTGATTAACTCGACCGTGTACGCCTGATCCCGGATAAGTGCATCATCACAATAACATGACATATAATAAAATATTATATGCAATATACATCACATTCGTACCCGCAATGAAGGTACCTAAGTATAACAATTACATAGGACGGTGTCTATAATAATATATGTTTCCTTATTGCCTAGGCAGAATTTATTTTCAACTGAACAAACGCTAACATTTATGTAAAATGTCTGAAATATTGTAATTAAAAAAAAAAAAAACTTTAGGCACGTAAGTAGCAGTAACGACTTTATGTCTTTATATAACCTACATATTGTAATATATTCTATCTATAATATTCGTATAATTATATATTGTATATTTGTGATATATTATACAGTTATTGGGTTTAATTCTAAAATATTATTTAAACATATATGTGTAAACAAATTTTTTAATGCATACCGTTATACTAATTTTACAATAGTTAAAATTTAAAAACGTTCAAATACCTATTATATATATAATATGTTATAATGTTGTTTCATTCGAAGTGATTTAAGCCGTACATTGTAATTCAGATATAGGTACTCAATTCGATGAATAAATTCTATTATGTTACAAAAACCATAGACACGTAAGTACATGCGTACATTGTAGTTGGTTTACTTTTAAATCTTAATGCTGAGTATATATGCAATATGCATTCATATTGTCACCTCGTATCATGTTTATTCGTATAGTATTATTACGGATTAAACATATCATTTGAAAAGTAAAAAGGATTATAGATATTATTATGATGATAGCATATATGTTATCTAAAAAATACATCTCACGAGGACCCGCACAGATAAATATATTTGATGTATACATAGTCTTGTTATATTTTATGAACCCGTTTACCCATTATTACGTTTTTTTATTGAGTAAAAATGTGAAAGTCAGATTAGCCGAATATTCCTAGGCCATAATATTTCGACTTTGTAATAGTACTACGATAAAAGAGCTGAAACGAAAATTGATCGTGTCAACAACTATACAACTGCAAATGCGAGTAAATCATAAGCACAGATATGGTGATAATAATGGTGCCTACCAATATATTATATTGTATAACTACTATATTGTACTTAAGTGGGTACGACTCGTGTTATCTATTATTATTGGCGAGCTTCGAAATGATTCGCATTTTTTTCTCAAACTGCGCGGCCGCATATTAATTTATTATGTTAAAAGTTAAATTTCATCAAACGCGCATAATAATATAATATAACATTTCACTCGGACTGCTATCATCACTGTTTTGCACGTATTGCACATTGTAATATACATATATATTATTATATTGGCGAGTGCCTTTTTTTTGTCTTATTACAAAAGCGTCGACGTAATATAATTGTGATTTTTTTTTTTATATTGATACTCAAAATTCAAATATAGGTAACTCATGACGTGTAATACGCATAATATGGTAATTGAAATTAGTCTCGAGATGCTTCTTCATATATTACTAATTTAGTTCATCGCTGTGGGTTTTTAAGTGCTACAGAAGTGTTTCCTAAAAACAAATAATCGTGACCAGTTCGCTGTTGCAGCAGTAGCTCCACCGGTATATTATATTGCAGATACGTATACCTACCTATATTACCTCTATATATATGTGTGTGTGTGTGTGTGTTTTATAATATAATAGTGAAGTAATAACGATATTGTAGTCGCATTGAAATTATTAAATTTCATCTGTATTTACACACACGCAAACATAACGAATCTGTAACTATTTTTTTCCTACAGTTTGTTTATTTTACTCTTTTATCCACATTCATATTCGAAATCCTTGAGGAATGGGCGGATGGAGACGAGTAATTTAAAAATTATGTCATTCACAAGTGGGAGGAGTCGAACGGAATTTGTTTATTCGTAATGACGAGTCTTAAGGGCAAATCTCTTTCGAATTGTACACACAACGCGTTATTAAACAAATAATACCGTATTCAAATCGCATATGCCACCTGTACGAGGATAAACTAACAAAATAAAGTACACAGTGTGTATATATTGTGCAGGGTGGTTGTGTAACAAGTATGGGTACCTCTAATCTTAATAAGGTTCGGTTCACTTGAACGGACATTCAGTATCAATAAAATAAATCACATTCATAAATCCAGTCATCGTATATATAATTAATATACTATAAAATAACTTCCAAACAGTATTTAATGCTAAAATTGAAATTATAAAAGTTTCCTTTTTTTAAATATATTATAATATATGTTTAATATTTAGAGACGTTGTAAAACAATTTTTGGCGATTGAAAAATATTTTTCAATACTTTCAATAGCTTCAAAATTATTACCACATTAGCTACAGCTTTTGGCTTTATAACCATATTATATTTGTCATTATAAATCAAATTCAAGTCATTGTAAAATAAATAATGATCGTTAAGTATATAAATTAAACTGAATAAAATAAATAAGTTAATATTATTAAAATCATTATTTGTAAGCTATTTATACATAAAAAAATAATTCATTCATAGATATTGGAGTCATCTCATAAAATACTCAGACAATAAATTTTATTTTCAAAAATGGCACAAACACGGTACGCTTTTTTTACAAGAAAACTCCTGTTATAATATAAATGGAATAGATATATTATATGTGTTCGAAGCCCCGGAGGTGACGTTATAATCAAGGCGGTCGCTAATTATCGATGGGCGTATAATCACACATAACATACGATTATTTACGTATTCCCACCAATAGTGATAGTCAAATTAGAGAGTTAAATGTGTTGCCAACACTGAGCAGTGAACACCTATATAATATAATAATATTTAATGATATTATTCTACAACAAGTAAATTAACGATTTTACACAACTGTCTATGTATATTATTATACCGAACAAATGTTGTAAAGTAGTACCTATACTATTATATCCATAAAGTATACCTACTTCTCATATTTTAATATGTTTTAAAACATTTTGTAAAAAGTACATTACTAGTCACAACTATAACAATAAATTAACAACTATATATGATGCCTTAATACATTTGTACCGATAACATTTGAAATTATTTAATACGTAGAGTATCTACTTTGACCAAAAGATTAATTTTTACTGTTTAGCATATGATAGAATATTATACGTATGTATAATATTCTATCAAAGATAAAATATTTTTCCATTTTACATTTCTTTCCTTTTTTTATAAGTTAAATGTAATTGAAATTAATTATTTAAAAATATACTACGTTAGAATTTAAAACCATGTACCTACTTAGAGTTTTCATTAAAAATAATAAATTAACGAATCCTAAAAAAATATAAAATTAAATAAGTATTGTAGAAATTAAATACCTATTATTACAATGCAAAATAGTTTTTTAATTATTTTTTTATTACAATAACCTTAACATAATGTGAATTAATTAATTACTATATAATATATTTAGTTACAAAATGTAACTTAAATTTTATAACTTTTTGCCCTTTTTATTTTATTCCAAATAGTTTATACTTTATAGTTTATGTTAAAACATTATTAAAATATGAATGATTAATTTGTAAAAGTTGACTAAGAAGAATGCCTGTAAGTATGCACGACCTTTAAACAGGATGTATCTAAATAATTAATATATGAATAATTTAAATACAAACATAATACGAATAAAATTTAATTCCCAAAGTAAAGAGTTAGTTTATAATTCATTAAAAAATTGTAGGTGTGTATACTTAACCAATTATACGCTAAAATCACTAATTCTTTAATACTCAAAACTGTAATATTTTTTTGTGAAAAAAAATAAATACTAAAATATGAATAGTCGTAAATAGTATACATTTTTATATGAGTTACGCGTTTAAATATTTAACTATAATTGATGTAATGTGCTATAAATCATTTATTTGCAAGTTCAATAAATTACAATTGACAATATAATCGTTATATTTTTAGTTTATATACATAATGAAAATAAAAGTAATTTTTTTCTTTCTGTAAAATAAAACCACTCTCATTATAATATTAAATATAAAATGTGGAGACTTCAACCGCACGCACTAGACATTAAATCTACAAAAGACCACCGTCACCTGTATAGCTGGTGCGTAATAATAATTATTATCGTGGTCAATTAAAATATTTAAACATCCGTGCGAGACGCTACTTGAATCTAAACAAGTCCAAGAATTTTTAGTAGGCTTTATCGTGACTTTTTCTGGGCAGTAACAATAATTAGTGCTAATAATAAAGGGGTTCACGGCGGTATATTAAAAAAGATAATAACTTAATTTCCCATAAAATGCAAATATTTTGATTGCGTAAAATAAATGCAAACTGTAGATGGGGGGATGGGTATACATATAACCTAAATTGTAGCTAAAATATTATTATTGAATTCGTAAATTATATAAGTCTGATAACGGTTTAATAATATTACATTGAACTAATTCTTGTAAGGAAAATGATTTACTGTTTATGCGTAAAGTATAAAATGTAAAACGAGGAACAATTAAAATAATATGTGATTGCAGACATGACGTGACATGACGTATAGGTATTGAACTAGCGGTTACTACCTATGTCCTATATATTGTAATTTCATAAATCGACCGAATTCCGATTCCGTAGCAGACCTAGAACATTGTTCTCTTATCACGTCACTCTATTGATTCGTTTTTCATTCCTTGACCCGATTTACAAGAGCTCAATACGAAAACAAATGTAAAACACAAACACGTAATCATATTATACGCGTATAATACATAATATTACATATAGACACCTAGGTACGTATATAGGTACCACGAGGATGTTACAGATTGATGCATCATATAATATTATCGCCTTACGGCCAAGCCATTGTGCTATATAATACGATCGTTTGTGTATAGGAGAAATGGCCAAAATGAATAAACATGACTGTATTATATTATTATTATTATTATTATTACTATTTATTATATTGCATCTTCGAGACCCGCCGCAGAGGTCGAAACACCCGCATTGGCCGCATTGTCCTTCAAACGTTTGCACATAGAAGTAACATATTGTACATCTGCAAGTTACACACCCCACACTTTGTCGTATCGACTTCAAAATACCACGACCAATAATCGCAAATTGGATTTGGTTAATTGAAAATCTGTGTTTAAATTATTTACGATTTTTTTTTTAAAATTTTTATCCAGTCCGTCCAATTTATCCCATAGACTTAAAAATGCCACCTAGTAGTTTAAAATAACTACACTCATTGGTTTTGGCTAAAAGAGTTTATTTTTCATGGTTATTTAATTTTTTAGTAAACATTTTCCGATTAAATAGTACCTATGTATTGAATATGTATAATAATATTATGATTCTGTCATATCATTTATATGTATATATATATAAATGTTTTTTTTTTATAGATAATAATTTTACCGTAAGCTGTTTATTTCTATAATAATTAATAGATAGGTAAGTAGTACGATTAAATAAATAAACAAAATACATAAAATAATCATACCATATATTTTGTAATAACATTTTTTAGCTTTGATTTGTGCTACCATTCTCGTGGAAATAAAAAAATCTTATCTTAGTTGTGCTTTGTCGTATAAAAATAACATGTTTTTTTTTGTGAAATTCTATTTTATCAATTCTTCTGATTATATAATGTAAGAATTTTCAATATAAATAGAGTCTACTTAATTTTTTCTGGGTTGAAGAGCGATTTTTTGTAAATTATTATGCATTTTTCATACACCATCGAACCTGCGTCATGTCCGTAAAATTCAACTATTCCATACAAGCGTATAATATCATATATAAAACTGAAACGTTAAGACATTAATTTTAAGATTAGATATTTAAAATATTCGTATAGGGCATAATATTTATACAAAAACTACATTTAGATGTCCTCTTAAATAACAGTTAACCTTTTTTTCTCCAGCATGACATATTTAAAAGTGTGTAGCTTATAAAGCATACAATTATATTGGTATACGGGAAATTATTATGTATTTAAAAAAATTTCAGAGTATTTTTTAGTATTAATGTAAATTGAACAAATTGAAAAGATCGTAAAAATTACAAAAATTGATTTGTAATTGGTGAAACTTAATTTGTAATCATTTGATGACGTTTTGATTCCGAACAAACCTCGGAAGAGGGAGGCTGCAAATTAATGACATCATTGAAACGCTACTTCAGTTTCACGGTTCGAAAGCCTGAAAAAACTATTCTTATATATGCTTGTCGAAGGTGTAATATAATAAACGGCCATATCGTACATATAGGAATCTACGCAGTTATACATTTATAATATGCGGCGAGTTCCGAACGAGGATGGATATTTTCTTTTTTTATTTCCGATAACGTTTTGACCTCCGATGTATTTTAAGGTTTAGACCAGCCGAGATTGTATTGTTATTGTCTTCCGTGTTTGATTTAATTTTGGCACTAATTAATGCCGCAAAATAAAGAAACAATAAATACCTATTCATTTTCCTTCGTAATATTATTATCTACACGAATATTTTTTTCTACCTTCTTTAATCGACGTTTGTCTTGAAGGTAGATAGTTACTTTCTTATGATAAACTAAACCAAATAAATTTACAAAAATAAAAATATAAAGACAAAAAAACAAAATAATTTCATAATTTTTACAATTCAGATAAATAAAAATTGCATATACAAGTGTGTACCTTAACTTTATATATAACTTTATATTGACATAATCCTATGATATTATTAATTACCTACAGCTAAATAGTGTGCAAAACGAAGAAATAGTATCAGATACATTCTCAACAAGATATTTAATTATTATTTTAAAAATATATTGAAAGTTGCACATTTATTATTTATATGACACAAGTAGTAATTAAAAAGAAAAATTAACTAACAAATTTTTAACTGATTAAAAATGATATTTTTCACCATATTATTTAAAAACCTCTAGTGTAAAATGTGTATCGTTCGTAAACTATAAACATAAACAAGGTGATTCACCTAGCATGATCAAACCCATTTTTAGCTTTAATAATAAATTTATTCAAATTCTAAATTTTAGAATTTTGAATATACTCAAAACTCCTTTTTTTCAAATTATTGGATTTTTTTGTACTACTTAAGTAGTGTTCTATGGCAATACATACTTTTGTTTTCCAAATGACAACCACCCCCCTTTTTATACTAATTATTATTAAATTATTCAGTGTATTTTTTTGTAATTTTTTATGTATTTAATTTAAATTTCAAATTAGCAGTAGTTCAATTATTAAAATGTTTATACTAAGGATAATAATCTTTAAATATTATATTACAAAAATATAAAATATATGTAACATTGAATCTCGTATTTATTATACTTGAACCATTTTTATAAATTATTAAATAATATTGATATGTTAATATTAATAGACTAATATTAATTACTACAATAAATTGTCCAAACCACTATAAATCTTTTAAACTAATTATCATGAACCTATTATACTTATCACTCAAAGTTAAATAACTTGAAAACTACTTGTTCAAATTTTGAATTAGACACATCAAAATTTTCAGAAAAATTATCCACTAAACAAATTACAATAGAAAAGGGGGTTCTCAGTTGAAAAACAGAAGTTAGTATATCCGCAGGACACTCCTTAAATGGTACAAAAAATCTCAAGAATTTGAAAATATAGTCTTTAATTATATTTAAAAATTCCAAAAATTAAATTTTGAATAAACGCTGTATTATTGAAGAAAAAAAAATAGGCGAGCGAGCATGCTCGGCGAATCACCCTGGGCATAATATAGCCTAAACGTTTTTGACGTTGACTTAACTAAATTGACTCGAGTTAATTTTCTTCTTCAACTCTCTCCCACCCCCCTCCCCCTATCACAAAACAAACCTTGAACTCGAGTAGGTAGCGAGCATGCGTATTTTAAAAATCGCGTCGAATATTTACGAGTGCGTTGCAATCATTATATTATAATATATATTACACTGATATTAAACCGTACTGTCCGCGATGCAAAATGTCGTAATATAACGTATAATATCGTATTACACACCTAGCCCACCTAGGCCATTGTGAGCAGAGATGTGTAGTAATCGGCTGCAGCAGTGGTGCAGCGGTGCGCCTCGTGGGATTGCCGCGGCCGTGTCATGTATTATAATAGTCCTACGCCTGCTGCAGCCGCCGTCACTATTTGTTTGTTTGTCGAAGTCGTTTAAAAATTCAATTTCGCATGACGCGCAGACACGTCCGAGCACATAGCATACGACGCGATACGTAATTATAATCGTTATGCGTCTCTTCACATCTTTCGGTCACGTCCACTCCAGAGCACAACCGTCTGCGGGCAGTCGAACGCTGCAGCCGCGGAAAATTTTTATAGACAGCACAACAATTGACGACTTTTTTTTTTTCATCATTTCATTCGCTTAAAGGGTCTGTTTTAGTTCTCTAAAAGGTCCAGTTCGAGAAAATTACAATATTACAGTATGTACATATACATCGGGCGGGGGGGGGGGGGGTAATTAGCCAAACGAAGTACCTACCAATTTTTGTAAATTGTTCGAAATTACTATACTTGCGAATTTGCAATGCTCGTGAGACCTCGAATCGGCGTTATAAAATTACCAAAACCGTTCAAAAAGTAAAATCTCTATTATTTATTTGTGTTTTTTTTTTTTAACCGAATCAAATGACTTAATTATCGACAAACAGGCAAGGCTATACTCCGCGAATTATCCAAATAATAATAATTATTTCATTACTGTATAAGAGAATATACTTTTATTGCAGTCGCATAATAAAACGTTATTATTATAAGGACAAATATACGAATATTTAGTCTGTTCGAGTCTAATTATTGTGAAATTTGAATACTGCGCATTATCACGATATCATAATATACATTATAACATACCAAATATTTTTAGATACGAATTTCACACTATGTTATTGGGCAACTTAGTATATTTTTTTAGAATGTTTGCAAACGTGTAAATATATAGGCCTGCAATCAAAATATTTGAATGTTCAATAATCATTTACATCATGTTAATATGTAAACTACTAATAACATATCAAACAACATTATCAAATACCTACGGTTGGTCTACGAACATATAATATATTTAGCAATAGTATATACAAACAGTGTAAGTAAAACTATTTTTTTCCCAGAAAAAAAACGTAATTCAACAAAAAAAATAATCTGTTTTGGTGTTTTTAAACATTTTACCTATTATAGCACCTATACCTAATAATTTAATGGCAAATCAATATTGTGTAGAATGCTTAACTTCACGAAACTGTCTATTATAAGCAGGTTCTGTATACCCGTGGGCTAAAAACAGTTTTATTTTTTTTTTTTATATAAAAAATATATAAATACCCGAGTATGTTCGTACATAGGCACCCAATATCTATCTATACATATATACACGAGTATAATTTATTATAATATAATATTATACGTTGAGTATATTATAATAGGTATTGCAAAAACTAAGCCCGTGGTCCACGGCATTCATAATATTATGATTCCGTCCTGTAAATATCTTGCAAAGTTCAAGTCATCGTATCGCGTGTCACAAATTATTGGGATGCGAGTACTCCGTTTGAATATAATTTAACTACACTAATGGCCTTTAATGATATGAAAACGTAGCCGTCTTATTTTGGACCTTGGCTGATGAGAAACACGCACTTTTGATTATGAGGTGACAAAAAAATATGCTTAATGGCGTGATATTCGAAAATAGAAATAATAATACAGCGTATGGCTATTATCTAGGTACGTAATTGTATCACTTCATAAAAATAAATATCGTCAAATTATTATACAACAAATTTAATTTTTTTAAAGAATTATAACTATAAGATACTCTGACATTTATACATCCCAAAGTTCAATAGTGCCTACATTATATTATTATACTGTCTGACATTGGAAAAAAAACGATCTACCAAAATGTGGTAGATGTCTAGGTCATCTATATAAGTAGGTATAGGAGAGAGAGAGAGAGTAAAATATATCACTTTACCTATATCAAAACGATACAAAATCCAATTTCAATAGAGTCCAATAAAAAGAACCGGGTAAGTCGCTTTGCTCTATAGCAGATGTCGAGTATATACCTACCTACTACAGGTATGTACCTCGTCGTTGAATCATACGTTTGAATTAAATGATTATTAATTAGATACATATTCTACTTATTACTGCGGTATATTCACTCGTAAATATTAACGTTTTTTCATCGAACGATTTTCTTATTTTCTTGTAATTCAAAAACGAAAAACTGTAATTACATATTTAAAATTTTCGCTAAATGTTTTATTTTATTGTTTTCTGTGCACAATAAAATGTTCAAAATATTTTGACTCTTTATTGACATTTGAAGTTTCCATTTTTTTTTTTTTATTTTTTAGTTTTTATTAAACACTTCTCGCTGGGTCATAAAAGCTTGAAAATTGTATACAAGGTTTCTCATTAGTTGTTATAACAGCAGTTAAAAAAATATTAAAAATACGCGGGCGTGATTTTTTTTATAAGCATTTAAAATTCAAAATATGTTGACAAAATCACTAAAATTTGCACACCTAATGTGCGTACAGCAGAGCGCAGTGTACCCATTTGCACATATTTTTTAAAAAAAATTATCACTTACCTTTTACCCGCGGTGTTCACGGGAAGATGTTTTTGCAGTTCAAATTGCTTGTCCTTATACGGTGGAAACTTCGAATTTATTGTTATACTGAATTATTCAATTATATAATACACGTTTATATTATCGTCCAATTATAATTGCAATATCGGGCGATCACGATAGGTACCCGTATTATAATAAGCTGTTGTACATGGCGTAAATAGGATAACGCGTCGAATTATATATTGAGATGCGTGTTCTCGAATCGTTAATCAATATTTCTTTTTTTTTCTTGATATTTTATGGCATAATAACGTCTGCAGTCTATCATCACGCGCATTCCGATCGTTTTAAATTCAATAAAAAACACCAGTTGGCAGTATTATGTATCATATTTATGTGTAATGTATATTATATCTATATAATATGTTCAATGCTATAATATTTGTTGTGTCTTTAAGAACGCCCACATTAGATCTAAAGTCTGTATTGATGGATGATTTTAACCTCGATAACCGTTGCTAGGTTTATAGTTTTTCACAACACCGTATAGCAGCTGCATCATATAATAAACTTATACATACATATCTTTAAAAATATGTCTGCTTGGATTTAATCACTAAAACACCATCAGAGTGTTCACTGTATTTTGAAAATATCATCAAATAATATTATTTAATGACGTTTTGTAACATTAAAAATATTGTTCACGCTTAGTTCAACACGAGTTTACATCATAAATTATTACAAACGTACAACTGAAAATATCAAAATGTACCTATACTAATTAACGTACATGAACACTATTTGATGGTGATTATAATTCAACAAGAGTCTACAAAAACGTGATGACCTAAATTTGTCAACCTATTCTTACTATATATATATCTACAGAATTTAAAAAGTTTTTAACTGTGACGCTGCCAGAACATCATAATAATGTTTGAAGACAAATTATTTAAATTTTTGACAAAATTGTCAGAAAGAAAACGCTCAGAATCACTTTACATCGTATACAATAATTTACATCAAATTCAAATTAAACACGTCCTTTATTACAATAACCTATATTTAATGACGAGGTACACAACACTCGATATCTACGCTATACTACAGAATGATTTCCCTTTTTTCTTTTCTATGCGTGTTGATAAAAATTGTATGCTCGTTCAAAAAGCTTGGAAACGTAAAACAATATTCTTCGCATAAGTTTTACTTATGGTAATTAAAAAATACATCACAGCAATTTTTTTATAAGTGTTTTAAGTTCAGATTTTGGCAAAACTCGTTGAAATCGCGAAATATTGATTAATTGTTTTACGTTAACTTAGTTAAGCTGTGTTTAATGAATCGGCATAATTGTTCACTTGCACCAAACTCGATGGTGATGATGTGTAAAAACTTATATTTTCGTTCCAATATTATAACGACTCGTATAATATGCGTATAATATTATGTAATTGAACTTTGATTAAAAAAAAAAAAAAACCCTAAAAAATACCCATCCATATGAATATAATCCAAATCCCCTCCTCTGCCTCCACGAAAACGCTACTGAACGATGATTACATACGAATACCAACGACATGCGAGACTACAAAATATTAAATTGGTATATTATCACGGATAGTCATTAGGTACTTCGTTTAAAATGATTATGTATGTGATCTTAATAATGTTACTGCTATAGTGCTACGAACTGTTCAGACGATGTGACCGCTGGTTGCCGTCAACGTAGAATCTACCTAATGTATAACGATATTATCATGGTCCGCATAATAATTACGATTAAAGATAAAATATTATTTTAAATCGTGATAACAATAATTATTATTATTATTTATAACGCGTTAAGGCGGGGACGAACCGGCGGCGCGGCAGCGCTATTTTATGATAATAATATAATGAATGAGCGGCCGACGACGCCGCCGCGAGCAGCTGTATAGTCCACTCTCCACTCTCCCCCTCCCAACATAACAGATCTATTCGCCTGCACTCTGCCAACGGTCAGATGACAGTATAAATGTAATCATTAGAGTTATTGTTGCAGGAAAAAAACAAATTTAACGTGTCCCCGCAAACGTCATATATTACATAGGTACCGTTTAAATATCGGCGTCGTTATTGTATACGGAGCTTCGGCTGCCGCGTTACAGCTAGCTGCGGACATTACAATAGAGACAACTCGATGCACGCTCTAGGGACATAATATTGTGCATCGGCGGAGTTAATATTAAAGAGCCTGCTGTGAAACATCCGTTATAACATAGAATACCGGCGGACAAACTGTTACTGTTTTGCGTCCATAAAAACGCCCGTCATTTGACGCAGTTATTGTACGATGGGTATTGCATATACTGTGACGTGTTCGGCAAAACTATTCCGTCCGGTAGACGCTGTGCGTATATTATGATATTATGGTACAAGATTATTGCGATTTATTGATGAAAACATTTTTTTTCCCATTTATAATTGAAGTCAGTACCAGAGACAATACAATATTTTTGGAAAATACATTTGTTTATAAATCGACAGAGATATATTATAATATATATGCCATTTAGGAATACGATGAAATCAAAAAATGTATGTTGCAGTTATTGAAAAAAGTAAAAACAATTTTCCAAAACAGGTATACAGACCGAGAAAATGACTGTTTCGTGGCAAAAGAAACACTCTACTGTAAACGTCGTACAGAATATACCGTGCACATGTTTCTCGATCCGTTTAAATCATATCGAACAGAAACAAAATTACACTAGTGGCGAACAGTGATTATAGATATAAGTATTATGTATATCGTATATTATAATATATATTATGACATATGCTTATTTCGATTGTATGAATTCACTTTACTGAACTACTCTATTTTAACTCGACCTTTAAAATATTGTGTGGGTACCTATGTATAAAAGTCTAAAAACATCATAAAATTACTACGTTTCACATTCACAAGGTTTTGTTAATGGATTATCTTTTGGGTCTAATGTATATTCAACAAATTGTCTTCGTTAAAAAAAATTATTATTATTTAGTAGGTATAATTATATCTTAATTGCTTAGTTTCAGTAAACTGTATTCTCATCCGTATCAAGTAGATATCTATAATAAATAAAGACCATAATATGTTGTGTGAACAATAAATTATATAATAAAATATTTTCAGTGAAGACAAACGACGACGAGTTAACGAGTTACACACAGAGTTTATAAAAATTATTTTACATTAAAATGAACAGTGTAGGTCGGTAAATTTATTTTAATAATTTATATTTATGTGATTTTGTTTATTTAATATTTATTTATTGTTTATAATTTATATATATATTGTTATATAATTATTTTAACTTTACGTAAAACGTATATATTAGAGAAACACAAGAACATTTTAATCATCGAATTGAAAAAAAGAAATTACTGTAGAAATAAAAAAACATTGTGTCCGAATATCTCGAGATTCATATAGTCATCATATTATAAAAATCGTAGTAATATTTAAGCCCAAGTTATTTCGATTTGAAGACTTAATAATAACTAAGAATGTCATGGTTGAATTAAAACTACGGTTACAAGTTACAACTTGCAGCTTGTTGTTTAATCCAATGACTGGAGCTGATTCTGATTTGAGACAGAAACTAAAAACGTTGGCATTAAATTCAGTACCTTCGTCATATCAAGAAAATTATTATTATTAAACTTATTAAAGTCCAGAGACACAGTAGACACATATAAATGGAAAATTCGGTTAAACGATATAACGTTTTATAAATCATATAACTATACAATGTTCAGTATTTATTCCAAAGTCAATTGCTTTTTGTTTAAATTTACCTATTTCCAGAGACTCATTTTCATTAATAACGGACTACTTTATTTAGATTCGGCCATGTGTGGATAGACGTCAACTATCTGACTACGTTTTATTCATCTATGATCTTCGTAATAACAATGTTGAATGTCCTGATTTATTTAATAATAGTGAAATCAGTATTTGTACGCATAATTATAATTTACATTTTTTGTGCCATTTTTAAAAAAAAATTTTCACTGATTCTTGCTTCCCGATAGCGCTTTCGCTATGTAATTCAATTTATAAAGATGTTAATTTATTTGTTATGTCCCGCCAATGTTTTAGATCGAAAGCTTTATTTATATTTTCAAACTAAAACCGCATTGTTAAATGAATCACATTAATATGTTTCAGTACCTACTTAATATAAATTAATATATTTTATTGTATGTATTTTTTGGTTGTTACAGATTATTATGTTTCTGTATTTAAAGGGCTTGTTCCGTAAAAATGTTAATAAATAAATGAATAAAAACAAATATTACAGTCGCTATAGATTGAAATTCCTCAGTGGGTGTATTTCGAATATAAAACTGAAAACATATTTTAGAACTCCTTCTCAATATTAGTAAAAGTTAGTAGGTGCCTATTTATAATACACTATTATTGTTTTGACAAACTATGAAAATCAAATACGACACGATAGGCACCCGTTATAGGCATATTATAACCATCACTTCGTCGTTCATTGTAATATGCGTTTAAAACACTGTACAATTACGTCCGTTTTTTTATTCTATTGCTCCATTGGCAAGATCGCATAATATTTTTCAAATCCCATCGTTTCGAATGAAGACTTAATTTTATATAATTTAACTGGCATAAATAGCAGGTTCCTATGCCCTGTAACTACCTACCTAATACCTCCGCGATAATAACACAAGCTTGTAATATGTGATTATTGCACAATTGCCGTAATATTGTGCGGTGTTTTGCAGGACGTAAGCCTTTTTCCATATAAGACTTAAATTAATATCACAGTTTCGCGTTCGAGAAATTACTCAATTAGATTACTTTACGTATTAATCATTTTAATAATAGTATTAAATTATTTAAATTGCACGCCATGAGCGAGCGACGGCTGTCTACCTGCAGCCTGCCTCCTATACCTTACCTATATATAAGATAGCTGCTGTTTTACCGATGCATAATATTTAGCAATAATTGAAGATTATTACCTATTATTTCTATGGCGATCTGCACAATAATAACGATATACTTTTCGCAACAGTAACGTGTTTTATTGTTATTAGTGTTACACCTATTCACTATTCGAGATTACTTAACACGACGAATAATAAAAGTAATGAGTTGAATGGACGGAAGAATATTGTAAATCAATGTCGTTAAAGGCCTGGCCATTAGCGAGACGAGCAGTTCGCCTCATCCGCACTGCAGTAAAATATATGTTGTATTGGCCAGCCGTATTTTAGATAGGTACTGTATAGACTGTACCTGCATAACAGCCGTGCATGTGGCGTAAAATACTATTTTCTACACGAGACATATTTATGACTCAATAAGTCGGATTTCCAAATACTTTGAGACGTACATAGCGAACACAACAATATCCAATTACAATGATATATACGCTTGACATTTTCCCCGCGGATGAGACGAGAGCGTTTTATTCGCGCAATAGCTGCAAGTGTGGGTGCTAAAATTATTATACACCTCGCTATATACGCACTGTTTAAATTTTTAAGACAATAGAAACCGTGTTAATTAAGTCGGGAATAACGCGCGTTTGTTAACACTACGGTGTGTTTGGGTTGCAGGATTAAATTAAATACGTATTTTATAATAGTATTATTATATAAAGCCGTCGATGAATTTTATTTTTTAAACTCGTGTACTCGAAGAGCGGAGAAATAGTAGATGACGACTGTGGACTATATTATTGCCTACTGTGTGATAGAAAATAGTTCGTTTATCGCCCGCGAACTGCAGCAGTCGGAAAATTAGCGGTAAGAACCAGTATACCGCGATGACGGTATAGATCACTGCACGGCGAGCCTATATATATATATATATATATATACAATACGCGAGCAAAAAATACGGCGCACGATGTAGGATTTCGATTCCGCCGTTGTAATTAGAAGTTCATCACGCCAATTTACATACAATGAACCTATAAATTTAAAACCATAAATTACACTAACGCCTCTATCTGCAGATACGTCACGCACGTTCGTCGGCAATAAAATATACCTACTAAAACGTTGCAGAGTCAAGGGCAATCCAATTCCGCTTGAAATTATTCCATTCATTGAAATATATACATTCCAGATATTAAATAATAATAGTTTGGTGGTTATGATGGTTCCGGGTTACCGTCGTTAATTTCTTACTTTATTAATTTTTATCCAGGAAACAACAGCGATTTTCGAGATAAGACCACATATTATTGTAGGATGCGTACATAATATTATAGTGTATTTTATACGATTGACGACTTTACCTCTATCTATACTATTCACACCACATCATTACCACGACGACGGTAATCGATCAAAAATCCGAGGACAAGTCCATGAACAAAAAGTCCATTTTGAAAAAAGTCCGGGCTCATTTTTTACCGTTGGACAAAAAGTCCGAGCACATTTCTATTGCCAGGTTAAAAGTCCGAAAAGAAAATAAGGAATGGTAATCAAATATAATATTGTACAAGAAAATTTATTACATTTTAGATTCTGAACGGAGCGATGGATGTATTGATTTTACAATGTTGTGTGGTTTTTTTTTTTTTGTATGTCTCTAATCACGTTATGGGACAGTAAAAGTTCTTCGATTTTCTTCATCAGCATCTTTTCTCATACCTGAATCTAATTGGTTCTTTTAGGAGGTCAAAAGTAAAAAATTCCCAATAATTTTCAAACACGTCGGGAAAAACAAAAAAAAAAATAAGGAAAAGCGGGAATTTTTACGCAAAGCCAATTTTTAAAAAATCGATTTTGTTTTTTGGTGTAACACAAAAACGAATAACCAAAGATACATACAATTTTTATGCTTGTATTTTATACATTCTCAACATATGGTATTATTTTCAAAATTGTTTTCAACTTTTTGAACTTTTTATAAGTTAACATTTGACATCGTCGATTTTTATGGTTTTTTTGGCAAATGTCGGCAAAAAAATGTTCGCTTAGTTAAAACCTTGAAAATTTAAAACAAGGTCCTCATAAATTGTTCAAATATCAATTACAAAATAGCGAAAATACATAATCTAAATATATTTTTATTAGTGTATACAGTTGGAATTTCGACAAAGTAAGGTTAGGTTAGTTTATTTTGAGAAAATGTCCAAATTTTTTGTAATTAGAACACGAGATTGTAGTATTCATAAACCTAAGATTTACATGGTTCCTTGTAAATTGTTATTATTAGAATAAAAAAATAAAATTGTTCGTAATTCCAGAAATATTTTTTATGAGTGAATATTTTTTAACGTCTAACGTTATAAATTTAACGAAATTGGATGTTCATAAGTAAAATAACAATTTATCATTGAACCATTTTCTTATTTTGCTGTAATTCATAAACTGTCATAGATACTTGAAATGTTCATCAAATGTTTATATTAGATCTTTCTAAAATAGTAAAATAATGCTATATCTTTCCGAGTTTTTTTAGACATTTTCAATTTTTTTTTTATTTCTTTTTAAATATTGTAAAAAAAAATTAACTCTGTCAAAAAACTTGAAACTTTAATACAATGTTCCTCATAAACTTCATATAAAGCTGTCCAAATAAATTGACTCACGTTTAAACATATATAGATAGATAGATATATAGATGTAAATATAATTTTATACCTATGTTTTATATTTAGTCAAAACCACCTAAATGGTTGTCATGGGACACAAGCAGCATATCCTCTATAATTAATAAATATAGTATCTACTATATAAAATCAAAGGCCTAAAATGGATGACTTTTGTTTGCAAATCCATAGTTTTCGACCGAATCCCATAAGATTTGCATTAGAAAATCCTGCAAAATTCATAGTGCACGGGCTATACTTTTTTAGGTACCTACATTTTACTTTTAAACACATTTAATGTATAAACATATAATTGACTCGCGGAAAACTATTATTTTTTTATTTATACATTGTATCAATGTAGCCCCTTTGGCTATGGAAAACAAAATAGTTTTTATGATTGGACATAATTTTAGATTTGCATTTTATGCTTGATCAAAACAACCCAATTATCTGTGTTAAAAATCTGTGCAGTTTACATTGAACCTCTGTTGAAGGTGTAAATCAATGGCCATTATATTTGTCACGAGCAACGCCGCCGTGCAGGGTATAATCTATAGTTTATAAGTATAATAACTATAATCTATAATAATCGTTGTTGTTTTCTTGTGTTATTACTACTATATTACCATGGCTATTACCATAGTATAATTTTTGTAGCGTTAATTGGCGTCATTTTTTAATCGTGAAGCGTTCATATTTTATATTAGTATACTTAATTACACCTATGAAGTATTATAAACGACAACAGTAATCGTTATAAAATTACGCTATAATTATTCTATTAATTTAATAAGCTATATTAATATTGATTGATTTTACATGATATAAATATCTCGTTGTCATCGCATATTATATTATACGCGATACGTGACCTTTTGTTTTTAATTTAATTGACAAGCCATTATAAATTGATTCGACTAGTATGATACTATAAAGAAAACTTAATCATTTAGACTTTAATCATATTTGATGACGCATGACTTTTTATTATAAATCTATATAAATATGGCTTTTTTTCAATATTCATAATAATTATTTATATATTTATGAAACCGTTAAAAACATATCTAACAAATACTGTGCGGTAGAGGTAAATATACCATAGTCGCAATTTGATGATAAATGTTTGGAGTTCAAACATACTATCAAATAATTTTAGTAGAGAATTTAGTCAAATAACTAGAATAATACAAAAATTATGGTAGCTAATAATAGTAACTTTGTCTGTTTTTAGGGTATTGAGCCCCTCTCCCCTTTCCCAAAAGTATTCCTCTTATTGAGCCTATGATAAATATGTTTCACTTATTAAAACATGTGCTTTAAACTGGAAGAAAATATTTATACACTTAATTGAAATAAGTACTAAATTAGCAGTTCAAATATAAAACACTTATATTTTAAACTATAACTTTTTAGGTTTTGTTCATTTCTTTTATAGTTAATCATAATGTTCTTGTAGTTATGTATTCTTCAAATTCTATTCCTTAACAATTAGCATACTAGTACGATTACAAAAACATATATACATTTTTGTTTTTAACAAAATTACAATATTTTATTATTTACAATTTTAAACATAGATACATTAATAATGATTACATTAATTGTTTTATAAAAAAAAAAAATACTTTAAGCAAAGAAAATATAATAGTTTATAGAAAATATGTAGAAAAAAATATTTTAAACGTAATAAAAATTCATTATGGTAACGATAATAGTATTTATAACTATCAATTATGTGGAAAACATGTAGAAAAAAATTAAATAATGGTATTTTTAAAAACTAGAAACAAAAAATAATCGTGTTAATTAATATAGAGAACAGTAGTTGAACGAAAAATAAAAAATATAGTGCTGCAAAATGCAAGATAGCCATAGGTAATATTCATCCAATTCCTGACCTGATCTAATCGAATTTAAAATATCAACAAAAAAAAAAAAAACATACCATTAAATAGTGTACAATTCGTATGGCTGTACAATATATACATACCCCGTAAGAGCTGGACGAGCTGGAATAACTCGATGTGCTAGGGTCAGAAGCGTCTTCGTCGTCGCCGTAGTCGTAATTGTATATGATCTGCCGACTTATCGAAGTGATGACAGTCGATATAGTTGCAGCGCTTTCCGAGCTTGTCTAGTAAAATTTAAATTTAAAAAAAAATGCGTACAATTTAATCATATAGCGCAAAACAAACCAAAAATTATTTATATATTTTAATATATGGGAATCATTAGAGGTTTAAACAATATGGAATAAAATAAGGTCGTCGTAAAATATAATAATATTAATATTATAAGAGCATTGAAATATGACGTGACCTTTGATTGACACTAGGAACACCAGCTGAAGTTACATTAAAAAATGTCTATATTTAACATATTATTATTATTATTATTGCTTCCTATATTTGATATAAAAGAGGCTAAACCCATCCATGAACGAATTTGGTTACGAAAGCCTATTAGATACGATGTAGTAGTTTTGTGTGTATTATTTTGAATAAACGCACTTTTATTGTCGTTGTTCTTATTATATTATAAGAATAATTAATACAAATAATATAGAAAGTACGCACTATGATTATTACATGGTCGTCGCTCATAACATTTACAATGGTGCCGTTTTCGTCTTCGTTTGCAGCGGCGACACTGTCCTGTTGCGACCTATCCACAGCGTGCCAAGAATACCCAACAGGTATCGACGGATTACAATTCCAGGCGATAACGTTGGGTATGTAAGCATACTATATACGGGTAAAAATCGTTTTTTTTTTTAAAATTCTGACCGGCTTAATGAATTAAAAAAATCTACTATGTTATATTATACTATGGTTATTATGTCGTAGTCATCGTCGCCTGTGAGGTCTATGATGGTGCCGTTTCCATCTTCGGTGGCACTGTCCAGTTGTGCGCCATCCAGACCTCGCCAATTATATGAAACATTAACCGCCGGATCGCAATTCCAAGCGGTGATGATGTCCATATAATTGGCACACTATAATACGAGTAAATCACGTTTAAAATATTTTCCGACCAGTTCAATAATAATATTATATTATAATAGGCGATTAAATACGAAGTTTTGTGTTTGAATCAAACTGATAAAATATATTTAGGTAGGAGGTAGATATGGACTTTGGTAAATAAGAGCATAATATGTTTGAGTTGTGTAAATGACAGGCATAGCTTATACACTGATCATAAATATTCGGATAATATTAAACAACGAATCCTCCCATAACGGACACTCTTTTGGGAGCGAGTACATTATCATTACTTTTCAACAGGAAAATACAAAAGGATGACAGAAAAACGCGCTCACACTAGTATTATATGATACTGGTTACTATATTATTATATTCGTTATGAGACCATAAGATAAGATTACGACGAATAACGATCATTATGGTAAAAATATCAATGTCTAGACTGCCAATATTTCGTGCATTTCGTTAGTTAGTGACGCGATGAGTTAAAACTTAAGCGGTTGCCGCTTCGCAAAAAAGTTGAAATTTTAGACTTCCATCAAAATAACAAAACTTTAGCAGTTATCTATTTTTTAAATTTATATTATTGTTAAATACATATTTCTTTTTTGTTAAATATTTATATAAATATGTATTTTAACAATATATACTAAAATTATTATATATTGTTATTACTATATCATTAAAACATTGTTATAATATATATATATATATATATAACAAAAAATATATTATTTATTATTTTAACAAAATTATATTAACCCTTTACAAATTTCAAAAATTTATCCCCTCTGAAAGCGGACACCTCCAAATAGCGGACGAAATTTCGGTGACCAAGAGTGTCCTTTATTCGGAGATTTCACCGCATATAATGTAATACTGTATATACGTTTAATTAATAGAAAAATTTGATACTTTAACTGCGCTATTATAAGCAGTATTGAGTATATTAATATTTTCTCAACATCATAAAATTTTCAAAATATTTATACTACTTTTAAACTATTTACACCATAAATCTATTCACGCCGTTCTACGGTTTGCGGTGGTATTGACTTATAAGATAATTAATATCTTGTAATAAATGCTGTGCTTTTTTAAAAATAAGTTCAACATACCTCAATACGAATAGAAAATTAAAAATAGAAAAATCAAAATATCCTTAAAAATATAATAACGCCAGCCAGTACAGTTACAGTTTCATCCAAACTTGTTAAATCAAATTTAAAATGTATAAAAAAAATATGTATCATAAAATAGCGTACAATTTGTATAGCTACACAAACAAATAATAATAATCATAATGAAACGAAAATGTGTGACCAGACATTATTTATTTATACGAGTAGTTGCCCGGGTGATATTAACACGCCAGTTGGTAGTAACTGTACAATTATCTGCGTATGATTGAAAATATAATCAAACAATTTAAAAAATTAAACTGTTAAAATATCAATTAAATATAATTATACATTTGTAAATTAAAATACTTTATTAATATTATATACTTATTAACTAAATACATACATATATTATGTATTAATAGGAGTGTCGAGATTTCAGTGAACCAATGATAATTTTTCTCTTCATATGCCGTAATATAGTATAATATAATATTATATTATGCATGCAGTGTATAAATCATAATTAATTATTGAGAAGAAAAACTAAGACTACATATTATTTAAGACGCTTTTACGGACACTGCAAGTTTTCATTACTGGAAAACAGATAACTCCACGAAAAATTGTATTTCGGCAATATTTTAATGATTTTTAGTGCGCATTAATGTTGAACCCTATATCATAGTATTGACCATAATTTCTACTTTACTAAGACTGCACTGCGGCGTTAAAAAAAAAAAAAAACAATTTAAAACTATAAACTAAAATTACAAATAAACATAATATTATAATTGCGTGGCGGAAAGTATTTGATATTATAATATTCTAGATTGGCGTATTTCAGTACTTACTGGTTCTACGTCGGAGTCTTCGGATAACGACCCTACAGGACGCAACGGAAGGATCTGTTGTGCTGGGCTTGATGTAGCATCGATATTCACCAACGACGACATCTCGGCGATGTCACGCGTCGACATGCCATTCGGATTTCCTGCAGCGTAAGACATAATATTATATAGTAATTAATATTTATTACACATATCTACTCAGTTATTGTTAAGTGTATACGATCGAAGCACCACAAAATGTATATGTATTGTGCGCTTGAAGGTTTTTTTAGAGATAATATATTTTAATAACAGTGGCGCACAACGAAAACGACTATTGGTTGCCCACTTGCGCCACTGCGGTTGTGTGTTGTGTTTAAGAAAAAAAAGAGTTCGACACCAATACACAATGGATCGACGATAAGATGACGTATCGGTGTGTACAAGACTTGTATTCAGTCGTTGTCATGCGGTAATAATTATCGGGTAGACTTTCAGAATTAGCGCTGCAGATCTACTCGACGCGAATTAAAGGAAACCCGGACTATAATCGAGGAATTCGCACGAATTCGTAAAAAATATAGTCGAGGAACAACGGAAACGTTGACGCGTACTTACCAATAAAATTGGTTTTTAATAATTTTTTAGGGTTGAGGGCATCGTCCTCATCAATTAAGTTGAGCTTGCGCTTGTTATACATTTCGGTGGAAATAGCGATCACGAATTACAAAAATTAATATTATGTAAAACTTTCATGCAAAAAATGAACTTTACAAAATCGATTTACACAATGTAGTAATACAAAAGATAGTTGGATTCTATATTGTATCAGAGTTAGAACTGAAGAACATCAGTTTGTTTTTGCGTCGGGACCGGCCGACCGGCTGCAGTCTCCACGGATGCGCGCTTGAGTGTTTTGTTTTCATTTCAGCCAGCCATAAAAATAAACAGTTTTTATCGTATATTCGTATTTTTATTGAAATATTATATTCTTTTCTAAATCACGTTGCACATTAATTAAGAGTGGCCAAATATTATATCAATTATGAATGAGTTTTTTCGTACCACAGTGACTTAAGATGTCACCCACCGACAATACACTTCTGCACGAGTATTACACGAGTACCTATATGTAATATATTATAGATACGCGTATTTTAATGTGCATTTTGAAATTGTAATTATTAAGTAATTAATAATAAAAGTTCATTTATTTTTTGGGTTCTGTGATTTTGAACTCTTTGCCAATTTATGTAGAAAAAAAAATTTGTAAACGGTATCTATCACAATAATTTTTATCAACAATACATAATATTATAGGTTAATGTTCGTAATTTGGTAACTCTTTTTTAAATAATTCAATTTAAAAATTAAATTTATGTTTATTTAAATCGGTTATAACTAGATTGTACCCTCAACCTCATCCCATAAGCGTGCTCACGGAGGCAACAAATATAGCATATTCCTAAACTTTTTTTCGGGCAGCCTCAAGTGGATGCCAAATATTGAATTATGGGCCGTAGTAAGTTTTACTTCCATACAATTATATTCATACAAATAATATACAATGTATGTTATAAATTATACATTATAATTAAAAACTATGTATATTTTATATTTTTTGGAAAATGTGTAGAAACGTTTCTATAGCGGCTATAGTATAGCCCAATCGAAATATTGGATTGTTATGGTGTTTTTCCCACATAGCATAGCATAGAACAGCCCCCCCCCCCAAATTATAAAAACTCAATTTTGCATTTTTTTCTATGTCAATAATTATTATTATAAATTTGCGTGACCTATTTGGAAAACGTACACCAAAAAGCAATATTTTTTAAATAAGCTATTGGATAATGGATCAGATTAATTTCATGCTGCTCCTGAAACCAGAGTCTGCGCAAGCCTGCTATATAGCAAACCTAAATAAAAAAATACAACAAAATAAAAATTATAATCCATTGTATTGACGTATTTGACGTTTGCCAACAAAGTTTTTTAGTTTGCTTACAAAATAATAAAACTGTATGAAAATCGCTTTTGTAATTTATGCTGTGTTCGTCATTATAATTAATATCAAACATTTATGCGAGTTTAGAAATATTGTAAATAGAATATATATATCAACACGACAACGCATAGTAGGTACATACTTGAACATCGAGTAATTTAAGACATTATCACATTAGACATGATTTTGTTGTGTGCGATTCGATTGTGTGTTTGTGAAACAATTACGCGAATAAGTGGCCAAATTTAAATGCTATAACCTAATACAATATTATAATAACTACTTTGAACTAGACAATTTCACGATGTGTAATATTGTGAACACCTATACTTGCTTTGGTGGCAAATAGTCGGTCAAATTATCTAATAGACTGTGTATAGTTGTCTCGATGGCCTTAATTTTAAAATCATTTTTGTAATCTAGTGAGAAAAGACGCATCTTTATAAGACGTTAAAACAACGCGTGGATGGGTGACTATCGGGATTAACACAAATTGTAGACATCATAAAATATTTCATAATTTTTTTTTTCTTGTAAGACTGGAGGTGCCGATCAAAGCACCGGAATAATAATAATGATAATAATAACAACGAAACGGTCAATTTGTTTTGACCCGTACTCTCGTAGTATAGTAATAATCTCGTGTATTAAGAATTTTTTTTATTAAATGTGAACATATACCCTATTATCTGCCTAACGCGTTTCGTCTGCAGCAGCTGAAATAATAAATGGATTCGTAGGTATAACCTGTGTAATAGGTATACTCCTCCGCGACATAAAATCATTAAGTTTATCGTTTCATGTTGACAATAATTAAGCCAAGATACCAGCCAGACAGACAGGCCATTTATATAAAAGGCAGGCAACACCTGCAGGGAGTAGACGGCGG